>DWDU01000658.1:0-17617 GCA_018245575.1 Jemadia suekentonmiller | reverse complement strand
GAGTGTAGAACACTCCCACGTTTCACCAGTTACGTTTACGTCCCACTATGGAGTAGGTGGTGAGCCTATTGCCATGCCGTTGTCCGTTTTTTCCGGTTAATCTCCGGGACTGTTATACCGATTTTACCGGGATGTTTACGGGCAGATAGTTAAGAGTAAGTTAAGCTACTTTCATTTTTGAATTTTACAATTATTGAATTCCTTACGGACGAAGTCGCGGGCACAGCTCGTTATTTTAATATTACAAAGAGTCACTCCAATTTTATTTATCTGTATAGATGATTGTATTCTTGGAATAAGTTTCGGTCCTATGGTATATTTAACATCTAATTCTCTTTTAGATCTAATTAAAATACGTCAGCAAATTTTAAGAATTATTTAAACTCAAGCCCACTTACTAGCATACAAAACAGAAAAAATCGTGTTTTTAAGCGGTCTGCTAGTCAAAGCACTCTGTGAAAGATTTTAAGGCTACACTGCCAACGTCTGGAACCACGTCTATGATATACCGGTACTTTACGTACAGTTTTTTAAGCTTTCTCTGTATAATCGTGCTCTGTTATATATGTTACTAGATTGTTTTATTACAAACTTGTGCTTTGGAATATATATATTTTTTTGTATTACACTGTCTTAAAATTTTTTAATGACTATCTGCCCGTAATTTTGTGCACAACAATTCTGTAACTTTATGTCCACAAAATCCGAAACAACAAAGAATATGTTACAATATTGCGGTTATTACGAGATATTCGCGGTCAGAAATGGAATGCGTTCAAACGGCAAGTATTAAAATTATAGACAAATAATTATATAACACGCTACGAAAACAAAATTCATAATCAAACCGGTTTTTAATACCTTATATGGCTAATTAACTTCCTGAAAAATAAAATTACATAGGTAAACACAACTTATAAAGATTATATCAGTTACATGTTTTAACTGTTGATCAACAATAGATACATTAAATAATCTAGAATCTAAGTAAGGGTTTAGTTAGAATATTAGTTTCTTAGAAATTGATATGGACCTGATATGGTTCGGGATGCAAAATAATTATAAGTTACGTATTTATAATGAACCCATGCAAAAGTTTCCTAATTAATTTAATGTTAACGTGTATTATAAATTTTAGACCAATGAGGTGTTTTAACAACAGTCTTTTTTTTATTCGTACGGTGACCACAGATATTACATATTCAATCTTTAATTAAACCATTAATGTATTCTGAACCACCAAATTTGAACAACAAAATTCCAGGAAGTAACATTTAGCGTCATCTCAAAATAAAGTTTTTTCGACTGTCGTGAGCGACTTCCGGAGTATAGTTGTTCATATGCAGGAGTGAAGTTTTCTGACACATATGTGTTTGTCGTTGCATCACGTTATACGCCCTTGATATATTATAACCAAAATTATTGTCATAAACTTTACTTTTGCGAATATTTCGCAAATGGAGTACATATCACTTTTACATACATTTACTAGTTGGTAGTTTCTTTGCAATAAAAATCAGGGCGTATAAAATGTTAAGATTATCATGGACTAATACAGTAAATCTATAAAGCTTTTAAATACAATTATAATGATTGTATTTTAATATCCACGAGAACTAATGTTTGTATTGTGCCATTAAATTTGCTGTCGTTGACTGAATATAGACATTGTAACGTAAGTAAATATTCAACTGTGTTCTCACATCTTCGACTAGAGTAGTTCGTAGGATAAAATGTGTCTGTATTGTTCGAAGTAGATCCCGTTTAACCGGTTTGACAATACCGATTTTATCAATTTGAATGCCTCCTGTCAATACAATTGTATTATTGAACAACTTATTTTTTAAAACAGTTGTGTTAACGACGAAACTATGATTTAAAAGATGTAAATCTTGATTACTTTATTTATAGACAGACTATATTACTTTTGTTCTCTGTAGTATCTTCGTATTATATAAATTCAAATTATTTTATCGTTCTATTGTTGGATAAGGGTTTTCTACGAGAATGAGAAGGGTTAAGGGTATAGTAGCGATGCCAAATTGGTGAAGTGTGGTTCGGCGGATGTCATATGGCTTAAGAGAACATTATGAGGAACTTTTAGATGAACACAAGTTTTTTCGTGAAGATATTATTTTTCCCTAAAGAAATAAAATCAAATAGCAAAAATTTCAAAATGAACGACATGTTGTTATCGTATCGTTGTATGTTGTATCATTCTACGAGCAATGTGCACTACAATCGAGATATTTACTATATACTTTTCTGATAAAATACGTTAACTATCAGGTGCGATAGGTAACGTTTCGAATTATCTTGCTATAGAGAATATGTTTAAGCATATAAGTCCTTAGTAAAACGTCTTTTAAACTATCTGGTACAAGTTAGAAGTATGCGCTCTTCAATTTGAAACAAATCCAAATTACCCAATATACAGCTAATATATTCTAATTAAGATTGGGACAGCTCAGTTGCCGTCGGATCCCGCTGTTTTTGACAGGAGCTCTTGAAGTAGGACTTCCGATAGTTCCGAAATTAGTCAGGCTATCACGATAAAATATACGTGAGCCAACGCCGTAATTATTTAATCATGTATATAAATTTTCAAGAAACTTAAGTACGTTACATAAATTAAAGTACGTTACATTTTATACAATTACTACTAACAGAAGAATTGTATGCTATAATAAAATTAATTAACGGAAAAAAAATGAACATTAAAAGCCTATTACTAATTTATTAAAAAGTGTCTGGAAACATCCACTCGGAAACAGCTTTTATCAAAAACTTGAAAGAACTTTATAAAAATGTAAAGCTCTTACAACAAAAAATTACTTATATACTTTCAATTGTTTTAGAAGTCGTTATGATTCGAGAAATAAAACTTGTATGTACTTATGGAACCTACGTACTTATTGGAAGTATAGACTTATACTCCCATGTAAAACCCTGAAATATAAGCATTTATATAGCACTAATATGGGCGACGTGTTTGACAGAATTGAGAGTCGGCATCGGCTTGTCTCGCTCGTTTTAGTAAAAGTATTCGTCGAATATTGTCTTGTCGAGTCTCAGTGATAGTGTGATATGTAGATTAATAAATATTGGACTCGCCGCTTAAATTATTTCCGACACTTAGTACATAACTTGGCCACTAAGTGACATTTTAAAATTCCTTTATACAATAAATTCTATAAATCCATATCTGCTTAACATTCGCACATTTCATCATTATCATTATCAACTTCTTCCCGCCCACTGCTGCTCTTACCAATAACAAGCCATTGAGCTCGATCTTGAGATATTTGTGTCCAACTGCTGCCAATCACTTTGTAAATTTATTTATAGTAAATATTCATATTATGTTGTCTATAGGCAATCTTCATTTTACCCTTTCATTGCAATTTCTGTGTTTTCTTTATTGTGACTGGAACGGACGAGTATTAATTTTGTTTTGTTCGCATTCACTATAAGACCCGCATTATGTGTAATGTGCTCAAATATTATGTTTTGGATAGGTAAATGTGAAAAGAACAAGTTATATGTATTTGTATCTCTTCTTCGTCGTTCCGTTACTGCTGTGGATCGTGACTCTTCAACTTGTCAACAGTCTGTCTCCACATGTTACGATCCGCAGCCTGGTGTAGAGCGGTGCTGGCGGGTATCTCCAGTTGTTCGGAGATTTGATCTGACCAACTCTTAGGACATCGGCCTCTGGGTCTTTTCCCCTGCACCTTTCCTGTTACTATTAGTCGCTCCAGGTTGTCGTTACTTCTGCGAGAAATGTGACCAAAACAGCGCACCACACGCTGCAGACAGATGGAAGATAATTGCTGGTGTTTCTCTATCTTTAACTCTTTGAGGACCGAGATACTTGTGCGGTGCGAGATACTTGTGCGGTGCGGTATATATATAGGTATAGGTATACACCTCTTTGTAACATAGCTGATTTCATTGACACTTTTCCAACGAAATCGTTTGTGGCACGGAAATATTTACCATTCAGTATTTAACGATAATATTAACAGTTATACGCTAAAACGATCCATGTATTCGCTTTGATGCTATAACAAATAATTGCCAAATTTATTATATTCCATTAAACATTCACAAGGCAAACACGTTTTTTTATAGCGCAGTCGACATTCATCATACACGTATTGACACCAAATAATATTATTATGTAGTGAATTAATGAACGGCTTTACAAATGCAAGAACACAATAAATTTAATTTACAAGTGTATTAAAATTTTATTCACTTCCCATACGATTGATCGGAAGTCATATACAAATGATTATTGAGAATTTCATGATAATTATGTACAAGGCCCTCGGAAACTATGTTCATTGATGCTAATATATTAACACTGTTCGTAGTGCCATCCATAACCGTCACAAGCTACAGTAAAATGCACTACAAAAAAACGAGCATTTCATTTAATACAGACTAATATGGAACACACTGTAAATGGAATACCATAATCAGACGATGTTTATTTACATATATCACCGTTTCGAATCGACAAAACGTATTTAGATAAATCAGATGGTATGTGGCGATAAGTCGATAGAATTCAATGCTGTGGCCTTAGCTCCGTGAGCAAGTTAATGCGGTTTGTTCAAACGACCCACGGTATTAGATTTGAATAATCCAATTGTAATCTCGCCATTGTCATAGTGAACGCGGATGTATGTCGCTTCTGGACTTGCGATTATTGGCTCCATTATTCCCGTTGTTTATATAGGAAAACGCGTTCCGATCGCTTTAGCTTAAACATGACGTTTGTTTCTGGTGACTTTACAAATTAAATAAGAGCATTACTGTACGCCCGTGGCGCTTTTAATTCTAACTAGCTGAATTTAGATACGATGTGGTCTAAACGTTGGGAGCCACCGGTATTCCGCGAAACACTGAGCAAGAACAGATTCAAATAAATTATGAAATATGTATGTGTTTTGGCGTGCGGTGTAAGGTCTTTGCAATTAGCCACGGACAAATTCGCACTAACATCAGATAAAGTTTTAGTGCATGCCGGTGTTTCTAGTTAAAGTACATAATCAATAGAATGTAGTATCACATAATGAAGTCAGCTTTAATAATAATAACAAATTATAAAATCACGATGATATACTATTTTAGACGTAGGTACAAGTAACCTTTCATTTTTAGCATTGTTATTGTTGAGAACAATGGCCCTGTTGTTATATCTAGTCAATCAAATGCTACGTTGCGTAATTGTTGTAATGTAATGGGTGCGGCGGACAGGGTTAAGGTTTGGAGCCTTGAGCTTGACTCGTGACTGGCTGTGTTTTAAATGCGTTATAAAATTTAATACAAAAATTTGCATACGTTTCAAAATCCCCAGAATTGTGAATGATTCGTTTTATGATGTAGTAGAACCATCTACGTATCGAAGAAATAATGGAATTACGATATGCGTACATCAATATTTGTATGATATTTTATCTTTGCGTAGTCTGATCTTTTCTAACAAATACCGATAGTGGGAATATATTATTATAATCAATACAGAATTAAGACCGATAAATAATAGTTATAGTAACAACGCCAATTTATAAAATAAAATGTCTTTTTTCCAAATTAATCCACATTTTGTTTCTATTTAAACAAAATCGTACTTCATAGCGCTCGTAAATGCCTTTGTTCAATTTAAGTATAATGAAAAGACTAACGTTTTTTCTCATTGTTATTAAACTTAGATAAAATGAAAGTCCAAGTGTAACTTGTCTTTCGATAGGTTTATGCTTCCGACCTTGAACTTGACTTTCAAAATCGTAAGTAATTTGTTCGCAATGATCAACTCGGTACAACTGGACGGTCGACCAGTCGCTTTTCATACATGTCCGTCTTTAGTCTAAATGATACCATTTGGATGGACAGACACGATCGCGTGTCATGAGGCTTGATTTTTATATATGTGAACGATGTAGATCTCATGATAGTTTGATTATTAATTAGACAATGGGGCTTATGGAAAACGTAATTGCCTACGCGACTATTGGAAGTGCTCACAGACATTTATTTACTATGATGTTTCGCTTATATATAGATTTTTTCATGTCTTTTCCAATATTCTCGATTTATTTGTAATTCATCATCAGCGTATTGCAGTCCAGTGCTGGACATAGGCCTCCCCTGGGAGGTATGTCCATAATCCCCATGCAAGGCATGCGGATTGGGGATACAAAGTACAGCTTCTCGCACCACCTACACCGCTGCCAACACTAGTCTTAGTCGCCTCTTACGACACCTGTATCCCGGCACGGAATCAAGGAATGTGTTCTTAATCCGCCCCGACACGGACATTTTGTAATTGAAAATATTTAAAATAAAGTATTTAATTTACACATGCTTATAAACGAAATAATACGAAAAACTACAAACATTCGTATACTGTATAGGTTTATTTCAGCGCAATCAGTAAACATACGAATTGACCACCTTACCGATTTTTTTCAATGCATTTGGCACATAGCTGTTTAGGCTGCCGGAGTTGTTAGGAAGTACAAAATTATGCAAACTTTCAAGTTGCGTACACAATTTTGCTTCCAGTGTTATGTGCAAAAGTTTTTCAATCGACGTAAATGTTATGCGCCGAGTGTTTTCGTAGCTAAGTATATCGTAATTCTTTTGCCTACTTGTCGAGAGTTGATATAATCCATCTTATATAGCATATATGACACATATGAGACAACGTGCTAAATAAACACACATTTTTATAAAGCTTTAAAGCTTATTGTTTTATATCTTTAATAAAGTTAGAATAAACTCACTTAATTACTTTTATTATAATTTTATATGAACGATACAAAATATAGAACGCAAAGTCGAACAACACTTTACCGCAAAAAAAAACCGTAAGTCTACCGCTATTATCTGTTAAAAAAAATCGCAATTTTATACGCATACCAATGTGTTTTAATCGTGTAGGTGTTACGTATTTGTATGATAATAATTTCAGCACTTAAACAGGATCTCACCGAAACCGCCTCGAAAACACGTCTAGCTCCACGTGGGTTGAGTGCACTTAAGCAAAATTTCACACATTTCCCAACTAAATGCGAGCCCCTCAAGCCGTACCCAAACCGAGTTTCGTGTACACAAAACTGTTAGGTACTGTAAGAAAAAAGTGCGACGCTTGATAATTCCGACGAAATTATGTTCTATAATGTTTTTAGGTTATACAAGAAACGTTAACCATCCGGTTTGTGAGTTCAAGTTAATTAGTTAGTTCTATAATAAATTGAAACTCAAAATGAAACGATATTCTGTTTAACATTTTTTTCAGCTGTATGATAACTTGCGGAATATTAAAATCTCGATAAATTATGTGTGCCTCCTACATCTTTCACGTTAATACTTTATAAAAAAAATACAACATTTTCGGGCCTTGGATATTCTGAATCCTAAATACCCATTGAAATATGAAATAGAATTACAATTTGATCAGGCTTTAACTAAACTATACTAAATTTCGTATTAATATATCAATAATATTTTACAGCTTCCAAAATTGCAATGAACAAAAATCAAATAGAAGATGCGTAACAATAATTTAGAAAAAGTAGTCACCAAGAACAATTACAACAACAATAGAGTTCTGATTTTATAAAATATTATATGAATTCATATGCTCTCATATAACCGGAGTAGCACTCGTAGAGAGAGCAATTAAAAACTGGAGCAAGATCAAAAACATAGTAGCTTGTTAGTTATTTTCAACGAAGCGGAGTGCATGTTGGTAATTTACATAAAATTGCATCTCTGTCTGCTTGAGCTTGCATAATATTTATGTATCTGTAGAACGCATCAAACGTAAGTTTTACTGACCGTAAAGATATTATGTATATGTATACATAATAATATAAATTATATAACGTAAACGTAACATCACGCCTGTTATTCCCAAAGAGGTAGGCAGGGCATGTGTAGTAGGTACACTCCTACGTTTCACCAGTTACGTTTACGTCCCACTATCGAATAGGTGGTGAACCTATTGCCATGCACTGGGCACAAATCCAGACTCCGACTACTCTTCGGGGATAATAATAGGCGTGATGTTACGTTTTAATTTAAAAAACACTATCATGTAACGTTCAACATTATTTACATGTTGGAGCGATTATATTTCAGCAAATCTGATGTTAATTCTGATCGCATCGTTTCATATAAACTAGAATGCTATACAAAATATACTATTGGCCTTAAAACAGACAGATCTGAATTCATGAATAGGTATAAAGGAAAATATCGAAGTCATGATCACGACATCTCGTATTAGTTAAATTAATAACGTACCTAGCTCAGTACAATAAGCAGCATAATACGGGTATCGGCTCATTATATGGGAGCTGTTCGCTGCTGGCGTTTTCATGTTATATAAAAACCACATAATATAGTTTTATGTATGTACATCGATTTATAAATTTACTAGTGAATATTACCAGTAAAATAAAGCGGGCACAAATTGTGTACCTATTCATCATCATCATTATCATCGTCAGCCTATTGCATAAACCTCCCTTGAGGTGTTATGTCCATCATCTCCACGCTAGGCATGCGAGCTGAGGAACGTAGAGTACATCTACTCTCCCCACCTAAGCTGGTGTCCATAAGTGGCTAAGGCATTTAGCTGTGCGTACTTTTTCCTCCAACCATCAAAGAAAAAATGGCTTACAGTAACAATGTTTCAGTTACGAACCTAATATTGCGCGTATTACAAATTACAAACACCTCTTCAGTAAAAACTCGTCATCAAATCTTATTAAGTGGACTCCCTTTAGCTACGTTTATACCCAGTGCACAACATGTCACAGTATATAGTTTGGAAAGTCCTACGTTATACTAAGGAATCGAGAGCCGTACACGGGCGTTTTTAAAATTTCGACAAATTTGTGCTATGAAAAATGACCGTTAAATCATGGTAAATATTCCCCTTAAAATCTTAAAGTGATGTGTACAAAAAATAATTGAGGTTAAAACATTCGATAATGAAATATAACGATAGTTTATGTACCTTTTATTTCCAGAACAATTGATCGTACATTTTACAATTTAAACAGCTCTGCGCTAGCGACCTTCCTATATAATGAGGCGTTAAACCACGAAAATACAATTGCGGTTGGAATTATTGTTCCGTGAAATATTTTTGTTCATTTTAAAATGAGCCTGTGTGAATATGTATGATTTTAATGTCAATTATTTTATAGAATGTAAAGAAGTGTTCGTAGCTCTCTTATAATTGCTATTGGAAGTAGTGTGGCGTTTCTAAAGTAGAGTCACTGGGACGTTATCTTTGTGGTTTTTATTACACAGTAAATCCGAAATAGGGAAATCCTTATCATTATTTATGCGAACGATATAGACCAATAACTTGCAAGCTGATGTGGGCCGTAAATTGGGAACGTCCGGTCACAATAGAAAGTTCTAAGTATGTAAAGACCAATTTATGTCAAATAAAGTACACAATATACGAGAGCCAGCGTTGATAATCTATAGGCTTGTATCCAGTGCTTTGAAAGTCTCTAATTACACTTACGAGAAAATATTTATTTTAATTAAATTATTATAATTTGTGTTCATGCCTCGTTGGTCGTGTTAGTTGCAAGTGCGACTGCCGATCGGGAGGTCCTGGGTTCGATTCCCGGGTCAGGCAAGACTAAAAATGTTCTAATTTTGATTTTCTAGTAGCAGCTCGGAGTCTGGATATGTGCCCGATGCATGGCAATAGGCTCACCACCTATTGCATAGTGGGACGTAACTGTAACTGGTGAAACGTGGGAGTGTTCTACACTCCTCTGCCTACCTCTTCGGGGATTACAGGAGTGATGTTACGTTTTAATGATATCTTTGCTTACCTTAAATAAAAATAAAATCACATATATGTATGACTATAAATACACATGAACCTAAAATTAAAATGGCAATGGTTTGGGCTATTTCAAGGAGTTTCCTTTTAATTATACAACATAACTATCCTTTCTAAAACATTTGGCCGCATCCATAGACAAATGAAAACTGTTAATAACATTCATCTGATTGTACTCGTAATCTTAAATTATTCATCACAACTACCTATTTACAAAAAATTAACTAATGCTTGTTACCATCTCCCTGTAAAGTGTCAAATCTAATAATTGCGCTGTCAAAAGCAAGAGTATAAACCTTTCTACACATCACAACAAATTCTTAATATCAATTATATATCAGTGCAATAACTATGTATATATAATTAATAGAAAATTTATAAAAGTAATCAATAATTTCATCTTATCCAATTTCTCGTAAATATGTATACAAAGCAGTAGGCAGTCTATCTGATTCTTCCGGTCCTTGCACGTTTAGTTCGTATGACTTGAGAACAATTTTATATACATACATAACGGACTCTGTCTTTCCTTTTATTAAATATTAAAATGTCACGACATAGAAAGGAAATTTCTACAAATTAATGGACACATAAACCATACTTCACCATAACGTTCGAGCCCCGAAACTTACGTTGTTCGTGTGGTTGCAAGCGCGACCGACGCACGAGAGGTCCCGGGTTCAAACCCTGGGTCGAGAATTATTAGATTTTACTATCTTAAATTTTTCAGTAGTAGCTCGGAGTTTGGATATGTGCCTGTATATGGCAACAGACCCACGACCTGTTCCATAGTGGAACGTAAATGTAACTGGTGTACCGTTGTAGTATACTCCACTCCTCTGCCTACCTCATCGGGGATGACTGCCGTTATTTTACGTAACAGCATTTGAACTCAACGTATTGTAAACGTTAATTCAATCGTTCATTGCAATGTGATATCTGTTGGAAACGACCGAATAAAGTCTAATATAAATTAATAATAAGTACATTAAATAACGAGAATTGTTTACAGCTGCAACATTTTCAACCCAGCGTGTGTTTTAATAATTTTCATCCCTCGCATGTTTCTACAAAAGTTTTATTTTATTTGTTGAAGTATAATACAAAAGGCCACCTAACCTGTAACTTTATGCATTCTAACCACGCCAGTCACTAACGCCAAGGTAACTATCACGCAACTTTTTACAAGCAAGTTAATAAAGTACAAAAAAGTATTCTATAAATTAATATGTATAAGTCTAGTGAACGGTTCATTTTAAACAATTTGTTAATTCCATTGATATATTTGATATATTTGCTGTTATTTATAAAATTTCGATTAAGTATTGCATACATAATGTAAAACACATGCGTCATGTAAAGCAATTTCTATCGCAAATTATTCAGTAAATAACAGTCCACAAATTTAAAAAAATTACAGTCGTGGTGTGAACTTACGAACTCATGTTAACGGATTATACATTAATTAGAAATTTTAAATAGATGTTGTATAGTCTTTGCGAAAAAAAACTTTTGTAATGTTTTAGTTGTTACAATTTTCTAACACGAAAACCGTAGCATAGAACAAAAGTATAGGTACATATTTTCTTAAATAATTTACCTCGTATTTTGAAAAAACGTAAACGTAACGTCACGCCTGTAATCCCCGAAGAGGTAGGCAGAGGAATGTAGAACATTCCCGCGTTTCACCAGTTACGTTTATGGGACGTAAACGTATTTTGAAGTTATCCATATAAGTCGTTCTATAAGACCGAGGTTTATGGAGGTACGCTAAAATTTTGAAAATAAAATGAACATCTATACTACCTATACTATAGTATATTGACTGCCCCGTTGGTTGTGGGTTGCAACGGCGACTGCCGATCGCGGGTTGGGCACGAGTAAATATTTCTAATTTAGATTTTCTAATAGTGGCTTGGAGTCTGGATACGTGATCGTGTATCGCAATAGGTTGACCACCTATTCCATAGCGGGACGTAAACGTAACAGGTGAAACTTGGGAGTGTTCTACATTGCTCTGCCTACCTCTTCGGAGATACAGGCGTGATGTTACGTATGTTAATTACTAATATTATAAAGAGGAGAGAATTGATTATTTGTTTGCATTGAATAGGCTCTGAAACTACTGGACCTTTACCATTAGGATCCTATATTATCATTATCATTTGGAATTCATTTTCTTTTCTCCTCTTTTAAGTGCATGGTGAGTTAGTACACCTGGCACTTTAAATACTGATACTTAAAAAGAGTTGGTAGAACGCAAAGAATATGCAATAAGTACTAAGTAGATAAGAGGAAAGAAGTACCAAGTAAGTTGTACCTACGTGGGCATAGTGAATATTTATTCATAATTATTGATAATCAGTTTAATGGCAAGGTTCAAATTAAAATTTTAGGTGTACCAACCGATATACACTGTAGTTGAAAATTGTTTAAATTGAAGGTAAAATTAAAATATTGGTTTTGTATTTATGAGAATGACATTGAAAAAAATAATGGTGACAATACCCATCGGTAAAATTATTCATTTAATTATACAATTCGAAAATATTCCAATTTCATGTGGTTTTAGTTAATAATGACACTAATTATATGAACATCTTAGTAGTACTTGACTTTTACGTAGGTACTACATTTCCAAACTTATACAAATTGATCTGAGATCTGAGAGTCTAGATATTGTCTATTTGTTCATAACGTTTCATTATTCACACACTATGGTAGTTTTTTTAGGACACCGTACACAATACTAAATTAACATAACAATTTCTAAGTCATAAATCATACGGTAATCTTAAATAAACAGCCATGTTACTTGATAACAGTCGTAAAGTTAATAATGTATTACTTGTATTGTGGTAAATTCACGTTTTCTTGGAAATACCCTCGCATGTTTCCCGTTTCCTGTGTAAATAGCAATGTGACAGGATGAAGTGTGGCAATTAATTATTATTGCCCAGTACCCTTCATACGAAAACTCTATTTGGCTTTACACAAGTATATTTGTATATATTTTTCTAAATTCAAAATGTACAGTTGAACTCAAACAAATAAAAAAATATTTGAATGGATTATTGGAACTTAGAATTTCTTATGAAAATAAGTACTTTTGAACTACCAAACACAGTATATTTGTGTGATAAATTACTTAATTACTTATATTTGTACTATATTGTATGTATCACTTCATATATTATTTATGCCCGGTGCATGACAATAAGCTCACCACCTATTCCATAGTGGGAACGTAAACGTAACTGGTGAAATGTGGGAGTGTACTACACTCCTCTGCCTACCTTTACGGGGATTACAAGGGTGATGTTACGTTTATGTTACGTTTATGTAACGATTTGTTACTTTATATATGCCAAATTGTATGTACCAATATGTAATGCAAAAAATAAATTGACAATAGACGGTGATGATGCTTTCGCTGTCTAAGAATGGCCGAGGTTGGTGTAAACTTAACTGAACGAACATCTATAAAAACAAAAATAGTGTAAGTACAAGTATGTATATATATCGGCGAGCGACATCGGAAGCTACAGTTCCGGAGGTTGCGTCACAAGTCCGGCACGGAAATGTACATGACACGTACCCACATCTACACAGTTCGCGCTACTCGCTAGTATAACGTGTAAAGGATAGTCTCATACAGTGTAACACCATTTTATCAAATTATATTGCATTCACATACAACCAGTACTTCAGCACTAAATATAAGTTTAGGCTTAACTCACATTCACGTGCTTCGTTCACACTGCTCACAAATTAGTTTATTACTGTTTGCGTTATGGGCGAATACATAGGTACTTGTATGCACCATATATGTACATATGTACAATATTGGAATTTCTGTTTGCAGAAAATATTTTATGTACAGATTTTAACCTCTTTACAAATCATTATGTTACCTAGGCATGTGTGTTATTTAAGTTCTGGTTATAGGTAATTATATACCTGTAATATATATAGCTATACTACATATACCTATACTATATATACCTATACTATATAATTATACAACTTTTATTACAATTTTTGGAAGCTTTTAAGAAAAATCGATGTTACTAATTTATTTTTCCTGTAATTATTTGGTTTTTTTTATAATAGGTCTATACTTAGAAAAAATAGAGAATCCACTGCGAATAAGCTTCATAAAAAATTATAAAATATAAAGTGGAAATTGGCGATGCAAATAGCAACATCAAAAAGCAACATCAGGGATGAGACGTACTATACAAAGTTCACATGCATTAAATTTTAGATTTTCAAAAGTATTCAGCGCCAACGCAATCG
The DNA here is from genome assembly GCA_018245575.1 of Jemadia suekentonmiller. Taxonomy (NCBI): domain Eukaryota; kingdom Metazoa; phylum Arthropoda; class Insecta; order Lepidoptera; family Hesperiidae; genus Jemadia; species Jemadia suekentonmiller. The sequence goes on along the minus strand of DWDU01000658.1, from coordinate 3,426 downwards.
GAGAGCAGTCGTTGACTGGTAGCTAAGCTTTTAGACTTATTATTTCTTTATTGACTGCGTGAATAGCTTAGGTTGTGTGTGCTGTGTTGTGTGTACTATATTGTGTGTGCTGTATTGTGTGTGCTGTATTGTGTGTGCTGTATTGTGTGTGCTGTATTGTGTGTGCTATATTGTGTGTGCTATATTGTGTGTGCTGTATTGTATGTGCTATATTGTGTGTGCTGTATTGTGTGTGCTATATTGTGTGTGCTGTATTGTATGTGCTGTGTTGTGTGTGGTATGTTATGTGTTGTGTTGTATTGTGTCGTGTTATATACTTACGTCGTAAGCGGAAGTTATGTGTTTATAAATAGGTTGTTATGATAAAATGGTAAGCAACTGACAATACGAAAATTGAAAATAGCGAATATAAGGCCTTATACTCTCCGAATGAATACTTTACATTCTCTTAATTCTTAATAACCACACACAACATAACCATTCCTTCATAATTTAGGTGAAATGTATAACTGAAATAGATACACATATACGCTGTAATATTTCCTAGTTCCTTAAGTTGAACCAACTGGCGTAAATGGAAATGCAAACAAGGGTGTGAACCTTCTTCCAAAGGCAAATTTGCCAAAATCTGCAAATATTGTTTTACTTATGAGAACACACAGATTGTCGAAATGTATAAATTTTCGAAATGAAACTAAAATAATTTCATCAATTTTTCCAAGAACATACCTAATCCAGAATAAGATTTCATTGCTAATAATATTTTATGAAAGTCAATTATTAATAGATATATTATTCAGTCCAGAAGTTGGTAGCAAAGACTCTGGACTTGTTCTCGGTGTATGGCAATGGGTGAACCTACTCGTACATGATGGAATGTATAATATACATAGTGGGATGTAAAGCATAGTGTGTCTGTGTGACTATACTTCATTACACTGCCTACCCCCTTGAAAAATTATAGGCGTGATCTTACGTTTTCTTGATTTTTTTATGATAATTGCATGATACTTTTGAAATTATTGATCAAAATGAAAGGTATTTAAACAAAATTAACTTACAATTTCCCTGCCAACATATACGTAGGTAGTTTTTTGTTTGACAGTTATAGTTAATTGAAACCAGAAAATAACTTTCCCGACAGGGCTTTCCATTAAGTTTCCTTATTCCAAAATATGTTTTAAATTCTAATATTCACTACTTTAAAGATATGACAGCCATTTATTAACAATTTATCTTGGGGATTGGCTAACAAAAGTATATCATAAAAAGCATAGAAAGGTTAAAGAAATATTTCTTGCACAAAATCGGGAGGTTCCATTTAAGTATTCAAAGGGAGTTTTTCCGTCTACGCCGCAAAAATAAAGGCTTCTATTGTTATATGTCACAACTTCGCACTCAAATCAACGAAGCATTCAATTGTTCTTTGACTTTCGTTCATTAAATGTTCAAGTATTCCACTCTCGAAACATAGCCTCTTGAGAATCAACTCTCGTTTATTTAATATTCTTGACAATCAGAAAGACGCGTCAGGATGAAATAACAATCTAAGTCGTATTCTCATTACTCTCGTACATTTATACTCAAATATACGTTTTTACGTTCTACACAAAAATTCGCTTAAATGTTCTTGGCGCATAAATAGGTATGAAAAAGTGTATTAACATAAAGAATCTCGGCAGTAAGTTTTATATTTATTCATGTACTCGTATTTGACGGTATAGCAAAAGGTGTTTTATAGAAACTAGCAAAAAGAGCAAGAAGGGTTCATATCCTTAAAGTAAAGTTCATTCGCTTACTGTCACCTAATTTGACATTTAGCCTCCACTCTGAATCAAAGAAACAGATACCAATCAGTAATCGCCCTCTAGAGAACTGAACCCTACTGACAATATTACTATCCAAGATGACAGATACGAGATAGGATCGTCAGGAGCGGTTGCGATAGAGTGCATGCCCTTGGTGGCCGGGTAGGGCGAGCGCGTGGGAATTAATGGAATATTTACGAGGGGAATAGAAGCAAGGGCGGCCCAAATTACTTGAGAATATATGTGGGAAGTTCTATTTCAGCACTATGAGCCAAATTGTACCTCCGCTATTATTGCTAAATTACGGAACTTGTTATTTTGTCCCTCTCGAGTGAGATTGGGTATCGTTTACTTTTATATGAAAGTGATTAACTTCTACATTCTAGATTCTATCACTACGATCTGGTAGGTTCGTTTGATTTCATAAGGAACCAAATAAAAATATTGCTAAGGTAAGATGCTGCATGTCGCTTTTCCGGCAGAAATGAAATGCCTAAACTGATGATTAAGGTTAAATGAATCGGTACCTACATCGCCGGCCTATGTGATGATTAAGTATTGCTTACTTCGCATATGAGTATTAAGTATTTGTTACTCCGTATATGAGGAATAAGTAACTGTTACTATCAAAATTTTAACATATTTCACGTTGTATAAAGGGCGGTGTTACTGTTTTTATCCTTCGTTTTGCCAAATCCGTTTCATCAATTTTATCTGTTCTGATGATGAAATTATTTTATTTTCGATGTTTAATATTAAGCGGATTCTGCTTATTCATATTATGAGCATGTAGGAACAAAAAAATCATTTTCTTTATTTATCAATTATCATTTACTTATATACGAAAACAGGAAACTATGTTATTTAATATTTTGTTATTTAATATTGACGATAGGTCGCAATGGCTTGTGCCTTTTGGCTATTCATTATTTTTACGCCCGAGGTATATACATCAATGTCTTTGTCCACGAATAAGTTTAGTTTACTTATCCTGTGCCCGGATTTTCACATTTTCAGTCATTGGATAAAATCAGTAATGGTGGCGTAAGGTGTACTCCAAGCTCTATCGCAGGAATACAATCCAACCTTATCTGCTCGCGGTGAATCCTGCTAAACAACAAATGCAGCTCTGACAAGGGGTAAATCTTAGTATATTGCAGTCTTCTTAGGCACGGCTAACTGCTCACACGTGTGCGCCTCGTGGAAATTTCCGCTGTCGAAAGAGATATGTAGGTACATTCCCCCGCCATGTATAGTGATTATAAACCCATGCCTATTTCTGTTTAAAGCCAAGTCGCATAATTTGCCTAATACATATTTCCCAGAAGCGACCATCAGTTCAAAATGCACATTCAGAATTAATTAATTAAATGAATTACGAACCTGTAACTATCTAAAGCATTTGTTAAATAATGTTACGCCCAAAATGGACGGCATCTATGTAAATGCGTAGGTATTGGGCAAGTATTAATATAGGTAACGTTGACGCGAATAACTATATCTCTATGTAACACTGATATGTGACGTTTTATTATTTTATTTAAACGTAACATCACGCCTGTAATCCCCGAAGAGGTAGGCAGAGGAGTGTAGAACACTCCCAGGTTTCACCAGTTAC
>DWDU01000657.1:0-17617 GCA_018245575.1 Jemadia suekentonmiller | reverse complement strand
TCACCACATACCACATGCTCATAGAATATCATAGACAATATTTGTAAATATTATCAGACTGAAATGGCGACAATAAAACTTGTTTTTGATTTCGACACTTGTAGATTTTTCTTAACTGTGAAAACCAACGTAATAAATCGCACTAAGTGAAATACATACAGTAAAACAGTGGATAAAACAGTAAGAATGGAAATGATAGTCGTTCAATGACAGTGGATGGTTGGCTTTAAAAAACAATAAGTAAGAAAATTGAAAAACTAGTTATCTAATTGTAAATTTCGCTTAAAAAATACCACTGCATGGAATGAATGAAATCGTTCTTGTAACATTCCATCGAGCGACTGATTCTACTCGTTGACCGTTGGGAGTAGAAAATAAAACTAGAGCGATGAGGTTAAATTGAAGCGACGGCGTCATTTATTTGTTTTCAATTGTAGCAAATTGCTCTTCAGTCGTGATTGTGATGGTCGGCAAGAAATCTCGTTATTTTATTATCTTACCTATACATCTAGAGATTTTTAGTCCGTTTTTCACCTACACTTCATCCACGGCTATTTGTGATTTTATTACGATGGAAACGAATTTGTAACAATAGATTTTACCTATTTTTTACCTTAGATACTTGTTCTTTTCGGTGTTTTTGTAAATGACCTTGGAATCTACGACAAAACGATTTTAGTGCAGAGCTATGTGTGCTGAGAGTCGGTTATTGTCATTATCATAACTTGATTTATTCAAAAAATTGTTTAAATCTACGTATTTATGTACAATTTTTATATCACCGCTCAAGTCATGATATTAGAATCATTTCCGTGCCATCGAATAGATCTTCGATTATAATTTAATAAAGTGATGCTTCTTAATTGTAATATATGTATATGGCATCTCAATATAGGAGTTTGTTCAACTGTTCTATTGTTATAAGCAGCACTATACGTTCCACAAGCTAAATGTCAATTGAGATTAATGCCCTACTCATTATATCGCTTCGTTAGTTGTCTTGCACTGGTGATTCTTAATGCCCAGTCACAAAGTTTGTACTGAGCGTGTTATTATTGTAATAAACTACTGTGATGTTGCGAAGTGTGGTAGTGATTTCGTCAGATGTTAACGGCTCTGGATACCTACGAGTGTACTAACGAAGAATCTAGCGACATTAAAGTGTTCTGAAACGTATATCAAGCAATACCGTACGCAAAATTACGATCCTTCACTAAATTCGACAATGGCCTTAAACCTTCTTACCCTGACATGGATACCCGTATCCATCAGTGGAATAATAGGCTTGGCCACGTTTATCATGATAATGATTTTAAGCTGACGTCTAATAAAATTAAATTACTCGACGACGCCGCAACATCTGCATATGTATTGTCAATAATAGTTTACAAATTGAATTAGAAACTGTCCTAAGATATTCAGCCGCGCGCGGGTAAGTTCACAGATCTGTTAGCGCTATCAAGACCGCGGGCCGTTGGGGAGTCGCGGCTGCCAAGTGTCGTATTACGTTGCAATACAATGTTGGGTATTGGATATTGTGGAGACGACTGTCGAGACACAACTATCGAGATTCTATTCGATGTTTCGTTATATTAAATGATGATGATCATTATTTCACTGAATAATTGTACTTTTATATAATACGTATATAATGATTATTATTGTTATATCATCACACCAGGTGCCTCGCGGGGTAGGCAGAGGGCACCGAGTCCTAAAGGTGTATCTTTACAAATTCGCCTTGCTTATTTTACATCAATCGCTCTCTTGATACATGTAAGCCGATTTCGGAGACTAACACAACAAAACGCTGAGTTTTATTTAAAATGTTGATTACGGTTGACGTTAACTATAGGTTAAAATTAAAAAGGAGTCGCTATTCTATTATATTGTGTCCTTTCTAATAATTATGGGTTAAAATTTACATAGGTTCTCTTAATAGTCCTTCTCACACTATATTTTATTTCTATATTTGGTCCCCATGTGAGGATAACGACCTTTAAATGGTGATAAAAAAAATATTTTTCTTTTTAAACAAGTTCCATTCTGCTTTATCCGCTTGGTGTAGCCTACACCGTACAAGTTTCTTACTAGTTCCGATGCATTTGATGGCCGTTTCGCCGGCACGCTCGCTTCTTATAGCTTGATACTTTCGACCTAATTTCCAATGCGGTTCTATGTTGAATAATCGTAAAAGTTTTAAAAACTCGTCAGGCGGCGGAGGCTAGCAAGAGCGTGGTACATATTTCCCACGTTGTATAGTTCACCTGCACCGTTCGGTAACACGGGGCGTTATCACGTAGAACGCTGCCAGTTCTCAATATAAACATGAGCGTTTTATAAGCTGAAGCGCATGTAACTTGGGTAATATTTGGTGCTTCGTGAATAAGTTAGCAACGTTGGCCAGGTTCGGTAAAAGCTTAGGTACCACGTTCAAGTAAATTGTGGAAAAGAGCTGATTGAAAAACATTTTAAACGCTTTGACGTGATGTAGATTGTAAGATGTCTTTAAATAGTACGTTAAGATTGGAAACGTATTGTGCTGTAACCACGTTAATATGCCATTGTAAACATGTTAACTAAGTGGTACGTATGATTGTTTTTCTCGTTCACTATTATTAAGCTTGTAATAATTCCTTAAAAGATTTATAGCCATCTCCTATGGATTATTTTGCAATGTAATCCGAATATATACATAGGTGTATCACACCTAATGTTTCCGTACTAAAATTAATAGACTATTGGTAGTACAGTTGATGTTTTCCTTAAGCTATTTCAAACACAGTTACAATATTTTGAACATGGCATGTAGATTTGTCGAAGTATGTAGTTCATTCGTTAATTATTTTACATCAACTTCAGTATTCGTGACTAGGGTTACCAGGCTCTAATTGAAAATGTTGGTACGACACATGAACTTAACTTAAACACACTAATTTAACACATTAACTTAAACACAATAACTTCATTAAATAAATTTTTCAAAATCGCTTCTTAAAATTATATATGATTTCGTAAGCTTCGTTTTCATTGAATACATAACTGTACGATACAAATTTTAAAATAGATCACAATAATAGATCACGAACGTTATTAGCGTGGAATTGTGTGGTCAAGAAGATGTCGTTCTTGTTTTTTTTTGTACTTTCGAAACCGCAAAGAGCGATGTTCTAATCTTGACCCAACAACTGCGATGTCGCGGCGCGGTGTACACGCATCGGAGATGGATCGTGATTGATGTTATATTTGTAACACGAAACATGTAATCATAGTATACTGTTGGTGATACATCATTTGTGATAAACTGTGCTCTGATGTCCCCAAGCCGTCCCGTCGTGGGGATTATAGCTATAACCCGCCACGGGAGCGGGGAAAAACAAGGCGGAAATATTGTTGCGTTTCTTCAACTAGACTGTTGCTCAATGTGGATGTGTACTATACTTATCTGCCTACCTCTTTGGAAATTGCAAGCGTGATTTTATGTATTTTTTATGTTCCTCAATGTTTACATTAATAATTTTGCAGTGCCTACGAATATTTACGACCGGGATCGTCTCGTCAACCCCACCCAGTGAAGCGTATGATACAAAATAAATAAATAAATTTTATTCCAAATATTGTTGTTCAACTGGTTGCTAGCGCGATAGTTTATCCCGGGTTCGAAACTCCGGGTCCGGTGCTATTTATGGGTGAATTGCATCTTTAATCTATTTTTAAGCGAACAGAATAACATCGGCTGTCCCATCATATGTTAATTATTTACATACAATCAAAACGATACAGGATATATAAAATTATTAATATCAGTGATGTTAAATGAATAAAACAGAAAAATAAGGTACCAAAATAACCTTATAGTCACTTGTAAATTTTCTATTTCATGTAGTAGTAACTTACCTTAGTATCTACTGACGGATGTGTAAAATAGAGGCTTGCTACATATCCGTCGCGGCCACAGCCATTCATATATCCATTGGCATGAACGTCTATAATGTTTAACGTTTCCAGTTTTGCGCAACTACTCGTTGTAGTAAACACGCCACTTGTAGAGTTTGCCTGGTTTGAGTCTGTTGTCATGGAAACATTGCTGAGCTGGGCCTCGGTCGGTGCAATATAGGCCATCTAGTAGTAGTAAGATATTTAGAGATTTATGATTCGCCCGAAACCGGCGTGCATGTATAAACAGTAATGAAAGTAAAAGGAGCAGTGGTTGATGGAGTTATTAGTAAACCTGATTTTTGCGCCAGGGGTCGTGGGTTCGATTCCTACCTAGAATAAATATTTGTGATGAGCACAAGATAAAAGATAAATAAAGATTTTTATCACTGCAAAAATCGGTTATGTCAGTCATAAGAGAACGAAGAGAACCAACGAAGCTGTCGTCAGTTGGCCCCCAGTCGCTGTGGCTGGATATGGCCCGGACATTAGTTATTATTATTAATATCGTATGTAGTTTATCAGCCGTCTGGTTATCATGCCTCAAGTTATGTTGTCGCTTACTTTGGAATCAGATGGCCGTGTGTGGAGATGTCCCAAGATATTATTATTATTGTAAAAAGCTCATCATGTGTATACGGACAGTGATGTTTAGCACTCTATGCTTACTGCCTAACCCATAAAGGACATGGCATGATGCAACAATATTAATGAATAACAATTTATAAATGATTCTACAAATCTACCATTTCTTTGAGCCTCATACGTTATTCTGACGTTGTAATTGTGGACTGCGATGCAAAAGAAGTGCTCGTTTGCTGTTTGAATTAATCAGAAATACGATTCATTAATTGTCGTTAGCGATGTATTTATGTTTCTTCTGTATCAGTAGACAGTTTAATTACACAAACATGTTATATCATGTATGCGATGTAAGTGATTGATCTATTTTTAAAAGCGCATAATAAGATAACAATACGCTTGTAAATATCCTGCACAATGTAACAACTCCCACATTTTCCGAGCCAAGTTATTTATATATTTAATAAAACAAAGTAACATCACGCCTGTAATCCCCGAAGAGGTAAGCATAGGAATGTAGAACATTCCCACATTTCACCAGTTACGTTTACGTCCCACTATGGAATAGATGGTGAGCCTATTGCCATGCATAGGGCACATATCAAGACTCCGCGCCACTACTAGAAGATCTAAATTAGAAAATTTTAGTAGTGCCCGACCTGGGAATCGAACCCGGGACCTGTCGATGGGCAGTCGCACTTGCAACCAACACAACCAATGAGGCATTCGAGTCAGGCAGGATATTAATATATTACCCAGCAATATATTTTTTTTTCCAATATCTGGAGTGAGCCTATTGCCATACAGCGGGCACATATCCAGACTCGCGAGTTTTTACAGTTAATTGTAATTTTAAAAAGTCTTTATGATTATTATTGATCAATCCGCGGCTGATTTTTGTGTAAGAAAATGTTGCATAATTGCCAAGTTTTTTCTCTCTCATCGTAGTCACGTTAGTCATATCTACCACTATGGTCATCATCATTCGTTTATTCGTCAACCTTTGTTGAGTCCAAATAACTTTTAGTACGAAATTACGGTTTGTACTGGATTTGTGATGAGTCCTAAAAACAGTTTATAGATTTGACTCAGGCGGGAAATAGGTTGATAGTTCTTCAAAGAGGTTTTATTCCTCTTTTTAAAGAACAGAACTTCAACACGCTTGTTGTATGCCTCAGAAGTTATCTCCTAAAAGATGAAAGAATTGAATACGTATGGGAGCTGCAGAAGTACAGTATCTAATACAGTCTCCATGATTTGTAACAATGCTTCTGTGATTTCCATATTTTACCAAGATTGCCGCTTACGGTCTCTTCAATAGAGGCAATCTCAGGAATTGTCTGCTTTCTGGATTGTGACGTAAGCGTTCCCATCACGTACCCATGCATACCCAACGTGGTTATTATAGAGGCTTAGAGAGGGCCTATATCCTGCTATGGACTTTCAGATTGATGATGATGAAAAATTTACGATATAAGTATACTAAGTCGTCGGCCATTTAATCGCTTGTGTCCGATTCAGGTTTCTTTTAACAATGAGAACGTCTGACGCTGCATTTATCCCAAGCTGGCTAAATGCATAGACAGATTTTAGACGCCTTAGAAAACGTTATGCGGTATTTTAACATGTGCAGGTTTGCTCGCGATGTTTTCGTTCGCCCCTCTAGCGAGTTGAATTCAATCGGATATAACTTTGTAAAGTAAGACTAGCATGGCAGGAATTCAGATCCACGAACCGTGCGATACACAGAAATCTAAACAACTAGGTTACAACTTCTCACGTTCAAATATTTCTAGGTTAATTTCTTATTTTCTGCAATACTATATAATATGTTTCACTTGTAAGATTTATTATCAGAAGTAGTTATTAAAATAGATATAATGCACATTTTAAGTTAATTTTGATCCTCACGCCTAATTTTCGATGGGGTGGGCAGAAGTGTGTAGTACAGTCTCAAAATCCTCCTATTAAATTCTACGTCCCGACGTAGACTGGAGGGTGAGCGCTATTGTCATATACTGGGCACAAATTATGACTTCGAGGTAACACTAGATTTTCTAAGTTAGAAAAATTTGTTAGTACCCAATCTGGGAATCTAAAGACCTTTTGATAAGAGGTCATTATTTAAACCACTTATTTAACGAGGCTTACGTAAATAATTGGTTTAAAACATTTACTCATTCTAGTATTCTAAATTAATTCACTACTCCATTTATAAACTGCCGCGTAAAATCTGCGAATAACAATACACGTAAGGTTTTTTTCTTTAACGCACCGTTTATCTTTGCAACCAGTGCGTGTACGGTGCGTGCGCGATACACTGACGTACGGACACGTATGTATATGGGCACGATAGAAAATGACCGACGTTGATAAATAATAATACATATAAGTTGCACACGAAAGTGGAGAGTTAACGGTTGGCGTGGCACTAAATAATATGTGCGTTAGGCTGAGAATAGACTGGAGCTGGGACGGTAATTGATGGCGTGCATTGGACAGGGCTGCGCGTTGCTAACCCGTTACTGTAACTGTTAAGAGATGTACGTTAATGTGTAATATCATTGTTATGAATGATAATAACGATTTCAAGTATTTAGTATATTAACTATTTTGATTTGAAATAATTTGTAATGAATTAAAAATAATAATTAATAAACAAGAAATAAGCACATGAAATAGTAATTAATTGAGAAGATGTTCATAAATTTGATATCATAACTAGGTGATTGATGATGATAGATTTAATGATATACATATGTTACTCAATTTGATCTAATTATTTTACCGTTTTATCCATATCGCAATAGGTTCATACCATAGTGAAACGGAAAGGTAAGTGATCTGCCTACCTCTTTGAAAATTAAAAAGTTCGATACTTCAAACAGATGTTTTATTTATTCTCCAAACACTACAAAATGACATGTTACAAACGACGCCTGCTTAAGATCATATTATGTGATCTTTTCAGTGGCAACCCTACGACAGATGTTAGAACATTTGTTTATTTGAGACAATTGGAACAACAGTTTCAATGTATTCAGTTCAAACTAGAAATGGCCAGTGCGATCATGGTGGACGTGAAATTCTGAAGCGTTACGAAGAAATTAGTTTATGATGTCATTTGCTGTATTAAATGTTCCTCGGTTTTATTACTCGTCGCCACTCGCTCGATTGTTTCTGTAAATACATTATCATAGTTTTAATATCTTTTCATGTGTCATTTCTATATTAAACAGTCTTTAGCATTATTCGTGATGCAGTTTTTTTCTATTCACGCTTTTGTAAATTGTACGTGATATAAGTAGTTTTACGTCAAAAGCTATGTGATTCGCGGTATTTGCTGGGATTCCTTCGATTTCATAAGCTTGGAAAACAACTATTATTATTATTATGGTAACCTCAGTAACCACTGTCAAGGTAGATTATGTTGCCATCTGAGCAATAATGCTGCCATCTGAGCAGGAGTGCTGCCATCTCAATTGATATTATTATCTATTGGCTTTTAATATACATGAACTATTTATTAGCAGTAGGTCAAATGAAGTTTGTACTGGATTTTTTAATTTATATACCACAGCAATTCTGTAAAAGTTACAGCAGACTTCACTGTGTTTTCTACAATTTTATTTTTTATGCAATGTTGCACAAACAGACCATCACGACTGTAATCCCTGAAGAGCTAGGGATAGGAGTATAGTACAATGTCACGTTTCACCAGTTACGTTTACATCCTACCTTTTAATATGGGTGAGCGTATTGCTATACGAAGGCCACAAATGAATTATGAATACAATCTAAAAAAATATCGATTTTTGTTTATTCAGTCGAGTATGTACACACCCTATTATTCCCCTTTGAGTTATATTATTATCTTTTATTGTAGTTTTAATTACAACGACCAGTGTTGCGCAAAACTAGTTCGTTTAATATATTATATCCGGTTAGTATAGGCGATTCGCTTTCGCCATTGTTTTTTGGATTATTGGCTGTTACATGGTTAAATTTACATTTAGCGCAATCGATTTTAAACTTTACTGTCATGGTTATAAAATCGATTATCCCTTAAAAGTGAATTGGTAATGAAAACAATACTTACGTCAACACCGTGACGGCTTACTTTTACTTGACGAATTATATTGAGTGATATAGAATTTGTGCTATTTGTATTAGCAGAAAATAATGCCACAATGGTTCTTTGTTATCGGTCTTGAATAGATTCGTTAGCTTAACGACTAGTTTGTATAGAGGTTGCTCTTGGGCGAGTAAATAAATCTGTAGATAAAATCGCTCTACGCGAATCTAGAAGAGCAGTATTTAAATGGTTTTGTAGAATTTGTGTATATGGAGATTTGTACATATATTGTTTAGTCTTAATTACTTACTTACGTTTTACTACGTTGTGCAAATGTTAGTAGTTAAGACAACGAATTGTTAACAATTATTGTCATGAAATAATATCGTCGGGGATAGTACAAATTCGCGTATCTAGCATTGATAAAAAGCGCGGATTTGCATTAGATAATTTTTACAGGGGAAGGTTAAAACTTTATTATTTTCTTATTTTAAGGACAATTGGAGTCATTTTTACATAGAGACTTTGATTTGTTCTATGTATTGTTGACATAGATTATCCGTTAGAGTGATTGATTTCATTGAATTTTCAGCAAAATTCAAAATTGGCTACATTTGTCAGATACGCGGAATCATCCAATACACTATCCCCGACGATATGTTGCCACATTAAGTTGGCATCTTACTAAATCATACACGTGTGAGATTTATTAATGAATTAGCGATTTCTTTTAGAAAAATCTATCTTTTACAAGGACGTATGAGTAAATAGACTAATAAAAAAGTACTAGTCTAAATATCTGCAGTTGTTATAACGCTTTACATCTATACATTTACCTTTAATATTAAAATGTATACAAATTAATAAATTTCAGTGAATGCAACTAAGGGACATTGCGTATTCCCCAATACTTGATAGTATCATTAGTGCGAGCCTTGAAACATTTATACAATTTTAATTATTGAATTAAGTATTTCCACAGAACATACTTAAACATTTACACCCTGTACTCTTGTTTCATTTACGTTATAGAACAAATAACTTATTGACAATTGAGTATTGAATAGAAGTTCAAGGAAGCACTGAAATCTATGAACACTCACATTTTTCACACAAACGATACACAACGACAGGCGGTGTTGTGTTAGAGGGAGACAACACTATTGGTCATTGCGCACTGCGGGAAAGTGCGCGTTTTGAAATTGATTTGATTCGGAAATTATAGCCTTGCAGTACTCATTGCTGTGTATGTACATATATATTTCGCGTCTAAAGTAGTAGTTCCTGTGACCAAATATGTATTTAAATCGTTCACCGTTTTAATAAGTTTGCTACATTCCCCCAAACGTGTATCTATACTGCAAATATTGCTGTATTAAGGTAGAAAAAATCTCACGATCATTTTGTGTTCCCGTATCATAAAACGGGTTGATTTGAATAAAGGTTGTAGTACTCTGTGGCGTCCCTAAAGCCAGCGAAGCGTTTTAAAATGAAAATATTTCTACACTGAAAATAGGAGAAAAAGTACGTCCGTTCAATGTGAGAGCTGCAGCTATTTTATAGGATTATAGGAAATGATAAATGCGCTCAAGTGCTCGTATATTATAATTTTTAACAATACATTTTTCCTTCATTTCAGGTAAGTGCCTGATCAAACAGTCCTAGCGTAATTGAGATATGGTTATATTTGGGTAAGTAAAAATTTTGTGCTGGGTACAGAACAGTATAGTCATTCACATCAACCTTGCATTGTGAGTCTGAGGTTGTACGTTAAACCGCGGGGCTATTATAACTGGGCTTACCACTTACCTGTGATATTGATTAGTTACATATTATAGTGAAAATTTACCTATAATTGGAATTTACCCATGGTACTGGTACATTTATTTACCTATGATTTTAGAATTTACCCATCATATTAGAAATTTTATTGTATTATAAATACATGTCACGTTCGTAATACATGATGTACCTATACGAATGTACATCCTAAACAGACAATGTTCGAACAGAATGCAAATAAATACCTAGGGTTATTTTCATTGCCACCAATAATATGCACAGTCACCCATTATATTACTTTAAACTGTTACTTATCGGCAGTTCATCGTCTTGGCTGTAATTGAATAGTCGTAAAAAGGGTGGGGGGTGGGGGGTTAGATTACGAATAATTGATGTAAACATGCCGGCGAACGCCACTACGAGCAGATTTATCGCGGACAATTAAACGTAGTCGACTGTTTTACGATTCAAATTTTACCGCTGCTTCTCCCAGTGGTGACTGGGATCTTAGTGAGCGAGAGAAATATTAACGTGTCTCAGGATTCCTCTTGATCGGTCAATCGCATGTTTCTTTTGTGTTTATCACTATGGACGCTTTGAATATCGCGTCGTGTGTTAAGGTATCATATACGGGTGTTTGGATAACGTAATGTCAAATCTGTATTTCCCCGAAGGTGCAGGCAGAGAAGTGTAGTACATTGCTACGTTTGACTTAAACTTTCCACCGTGGAGGGGTCTCACCGGCCACAAATTCAGTCTCCGTGCTGTTACTATAATTTTAGGGGTAAATAAGGTTGTAAATGATAGCTTAAATTAAGACGCTGTAAAGTGGCAACATTTATTACGGACAATTAAACGTCGAATATTTTACGATTCTAATTGTAAGGCGCCGCAGCCGTTTTATATGAGATCTAAAGTAGACTGAGTTGTAATTGTTATATTCCGAGTTACGATTTAACAATTATCTTAATGTTACAGTTATATATATTATTAATAGAACATTTGAATTCACATATCGTCTCTACATTCTCTACTATAGAGTAAGCAGGATTGATGACCTGGCATCGCTAATACGTTAAGATACAAGAGCAGGTGCGAAATAATTATATGTATAATATGAATAGGTAAGTTACATATGTATATATACTAACTACATCGATGAGAGTTAAAGTGCGGAATTAAAAGACATCAAAATGTATGTGCGCATAATTACCCGCATTGCTCTATTACACTATTTTCTATAACCAAAAAAAGTGCTGATTTAGAAGAAGGATATAGTTTTGTGACATAAAAACACAACTATGCTCCCTTGCCGACGCCGTCAGTTAACTAGACATAGAAATATTTTTTTTCTGAAAGGAAAAAACATGTTACCTGCAGTATTGTACCGGACTAGTACCGGGCATTCGTTATATCATATAGCCAGCTTACGACCCGCCACAGAGGCAGTCCGCGCACGCGGCAGTCAACTCGTTAGGTATTCATTGAGATTCAGTTTCCGTCCGCCCTTCTGTTTTCTCGCGCACCTTATTTATACACGACGCGACTCCCACATCACTTAAACGTGTTACGTGAACATATTTGACGTGTGCTCATACGTAGTCTGCGCTGAAATTTAATAGTACGTCAGCGTAACTTGCAGACTATATATACTAATGACGATACATTGATGTGCGTTCAGTAGACGTCAGAACCCCTTGTCCGCTTTATATGTTTTCATATCTTTGGCTTTAGACTAATGGCAGTGGGCTGGTGACAGACATCTATCACAGGACCGATAACGGCTGGAGTAGACGTGTTCTGGAGTGGAGACCACACCTCGGCAAACGTAGCGTAGGACGCGCTCCGGCTGGGTGGAGTGACGATATACGCAATGTGGCTGGCAACGGTTGGATGCGAAGAGCTGTAGATCGAGCTCAATGGCATCCTATTGGAGAGGCCTGTGTCCAGCTGTGGAAGGAAATAGGCTGATGGTGACAGACTAATGACTTTATGAATATTTGTCTTATTTCAATCAGTATAAATTAAATAAAAATGATGTTTCTTTTTTCACGATGTCCATCAAAAGTACATATTTTATCGGTGAAATATAATTGATGTCTCTTTATACATAGCTCCCTAGTATAACAATCACGTCATGTTTTGATCAAACAATTTCAAGTTGCAGAAAAATTAAAATACATGTGTTACAGATTTCATACCCTTTCATCAATTTGAAATATAAAAACTAAACGACAATCAAACCAATAAAGCAATCAATGTACAATTCTCGTTTTTTAATTGGTCGAAAACTGTCTCACAGTAGTCATTTTACGAATATCATATTATTATACAGTCATATTATTTTACGAAGCGGCTTCTGAAACAGACTGAAAAACTTAAGAGCACACTAAAAATAGGTAGTTGCGTCAGTTTCAGTAAAATATAGAACACTTTTTGTTAGCGATTCGGTGGCCTGAAAATAACTGCAGATTATTATTACATGGTATATAAACCAGCAACACGGAAACCTGCATACAATATCATAAAACAGCTCATCCCGCTATAAAAATCTCATAAATCCACTTTCAAACATAAACTTTGCAAGTGTAAAAGTTTTAGTTGGGGGAGTTGGTGCGTTAGGCTTAAACCAGACTAGTGGAGGCGGCTATTCTCGAATCGTTATATTTTATTGGATAAAAAAAAATCGTACCCGGATTTCGAAGAAGTGTGAATATAAAATAAATTGATTCTATAGTAGATAATTTTATTAAAAGATTGTAATTGCTTAGCCAACGGTGTTATATTTAAAAATACATACTTAATGTTCTTTTTTTTATACGTTATTATTTAACAAACACTGATGAAAAGGACAAATTTTCTTAATTATCATTTACATAAAATTTTAGAAAATAGTGGAATTCGATTTATTTATATAGAGCGCTGTGTAGATTAGCAAAAATGGATTAAGAGTCATATCAATTTTCAAAATTCTGAGATAACAGAATATCTTTATTGTGTGACATAAATCTTCTAATTATTAAATCGGCTATATTCCAGAAACAATAATAAGGGCAGTAGCAAAATTGGTACCTTGAAATGGATTTTTGGTGAAATACCACCCGTTAGAGCGTAAAGGTTTTAAATTAAAATTTTCCTCAATAAATAATTCGAATTTACTACCATTCCAAGAATAGGACCCCCGGACGCGCCGCTGGAACGGTACCGGGAAACTCAACTCAATGAGCTTATTGAACATTTCCAATAAAATTTAGTTCAAGGATTGTGTCCGCAATCAATTCGTATCAATCTATTCTAATGAAATAGACCAGGAAAGAGATTTTGGAATAATGGTCCGATGTCGGTGACGTGCTTTTATTTATAACGACTGGCAGCTGGTAAATAAATGATTGATGGAAATCGACAAAAAAAAATTGCCTCAACATTGTTGTCGATACGACCGAGTAATTTTGCGTTATGGTCTTAATATCGGTGTGTGTTGTAGTAAGTTTGTTGGACATGTTACATGTCCAATTAGCGGTGTATAATTGAATGTATGTTGGGGTCTTTCTTGCTTTTTATCATATGTTTGTCCGTAGCGTCTATAGTACGGTAGTTTCGTTTCTGTGGTTACTGATGTTTTATTTTAGAACTGGTGAGGTAAGTAAACGTCTTTTCTATATTACACTGGTAGAAATATTTGTCGCGGAAATAATATGAGTGTCGTCTAATACGACTCATCATCAATGGTTTTTCTGATATTTACATTTTTCGTTTGAAAAATATGAGTTAAATTTTTATTACTTGTTTATTTATTATTTTGCACCCTCAACAGACTTAAGGTCTCATTCGCAATTCACATTGAGGCCTTGGTGAAGGTGAAAATTACAAAATGGTAAAACCATAGGTGATAAAAAAGGTCCAATTATAACTCATTACTGTTAATAATAATGTCGACTATTATGTTGACTTAAATAGGTACTAGTTGAAATTAGTTAGTCATATTACAAAGTTATGTTTATATTATCTCGTCAAAATCACATTACAAAATTAGTTTTATGTCAAATTGCCGATATTTTTGCGTAACGTATATGTTATTCGTATGTTCGACGATTTCACTTTTTACTAAATATAGGGCAAATGTACGAAAAACGTACCAGGATAAAATAAAACAAGATTTGTTAGATATATTCACCATGACCGAATGATGCTGGATTCGTTGGGAGAGAATAAAAGAGGATTCGTATTGCGGTGCGGCGGAGATAGCCACGGCTAATACGATTTTTACATACGGCCGCCGGTACCGGGATTAGCAAATTACTTGGGGCTGGAATATTTTTCTAGTTAAACCGGTCAGGGAATTGGGTTGTTTATTTCGTCGGATACAAATGTAGGTATACCGCTGTAGGCAGGCGTCGGCGAAAAGTTTGTAAGTAGTCATTTTCCCGTATCTATGTATTACTGAATACATGTGTGATTTCAGCCGTATTTCAGCACTCGGGTTTTCGTAACATGGTACAGACAATCTGTATACAGGGGCTTGCATATAGATCGATTGATATTTGTGTTTGTGTCTTCCAAAATAAGTTTCAAAGAAGCCAATAGTCATATAATAGTTGATGTTTAGCGGTTACTATGGTCCAATGTCGTCTGTGTATGTCAGATAATTCGGAGGTAGCCTGAGATCAGTCAGAAATCTGTTACCGCAGTCTCCTGCGATTTAGCAAACGCGTCATGTATAAATACGTTTTTGCCTGTGACACTTCCGCAGATCAACTGTAGAGTAACCGCACCTTCCAGAATACTGTTTTGTTTGATTGAATATAAACAAAGAAAGTGAAAGAGAAAACGCTTTAGAACACTTATACACACTCCGGAATTCGTTCTTACGGTTCTTGATAGTTAATTGTTATGGATATTGCAACAACACTTCTTATTGTGAAATTGCAATAGTGTATTATGGTTTTTTTATGATGTTGCTTTATAAAAAGAATAGTCTAATTCAAGCATTTGAAACTTTAAGTTCACTCAACACCGCACATTAAAAATAACCTTAGAAAACTTTCCATGTCCATAAATACAACTAGCGACCGTTAAAATGCCCGCGTGTGCAGAAAATAAATTTTCTAGTTAATACCAGTAGTAGTAGGTACTCGTAATTCGTCGTCCGTAGTGCACCCTCGCAAACCCTCAATGCAAATTTGCGTAACCGCATCCACGGTCGGGCGGGGCTCGCATTCACGAGCGGAACATGTTCCAACCTCGCGTTAAGGTCGTCACAGACGGAGCTATGATATATGCCAGTGGCCCGGTGGCGACAAAATTCGAACATTAAACGTTTCACTTTGAACGTTATTGAGGTCTTATAGCGAGTATATTTTTCTAAATATTTTCTTTGTGCTATTACTAATAGACCAGCGTACGGTTGTATGTCGGGCATTGACAGTGCGAACGTCATTAATGAATGTTTTATTTAATCCAATTTAACGTAACGTCACGCCTGTAATCCCCGAAGAGGTGGTCAGAGGAGTGTAGTACACACTCAGGTTTCACCAGTTACGTTTACGTCCCACTATGGAATACATGGTGAGTCTATTGCCATACACAGGGCACAGGAATAATTCAATTTAAGATATTGTACTTGTAATACAAATTACATATACATTCGAGTTTTCTGCACTACTTCTCTATATTAACATTAACTATCCCATGTCCTTACGTCATCAAATTATGTGAACAGATATAGTGAGATATATCTCGGTGTAGCAAGGCATATTATTGCTCGAGATATATGTGCATAACATAGCTATCGTCTATGGTATTTTGCTGTGATGTATGTTAATAGCCACGATATATTATAGCGCGGTCGTGTGACGAACTTTAACTGCGTGCGGGCTCCGCGCCGCAGTTTGGGGCCTGCAGTGCTATAAATATACTCCACGGCACAGGTTACTGCGCGCGCTGTTTGTTTACTGGACGCCGCCGTCGCTACGTGCGTGCGAATCGACTGCGTGTAATAGAAAATCGTTACGTGCTCACGAATCGTGTGAATTTTTCAAAAGTCGTCGTTTAAAAGCTTATCTTCTGAAAATTTTCAGTACTTCTATGTGTGGTTTGAAGTTCGTTAGGAGAAATTTTCTTTTAATGAAAAATCAATGTAATTTTTGTTTATTTTGCTAACGACGATTAACTTTTATTTTTTTTGTCTATATTATAGAAATAATGTGGTATATTATAGTTTTCCATAGCGTATAGACTAACATCTGACGACTTACGACTAAGTTTTGATTTTCATAAATTAATATATGTACATAATTATATCTGCATATATAATATACATGTGTATATATGCCTACCTCTTCGTGGATTACAGGCGTGAAATACGTTTTTTTTTTGTTTATAGTCTATATACTCATACAATTGCGGTTATATAAATAGATACATACGTTCGCCGAGTACGTCTGTCGCGCCGGGGCTCGTCGCGCGAGTTGTATCAAGTGGCCTGTGACCGAATTAGTGGCCCGCGACTGGGTGTGTCGTTATTAGTTAACTATGCGCTCGGGTGAATTGTGACCAGCTACTTCCTACGTGCTCTCTTGCCTACAGTTGTTTTATCAAAGTTTGTGTTTATTTTGAACACGTTTCTATTGATAGGCTTAATAGTCGCGAGCATTTGGCCAAGCGAATATTGAGTGGATTATGGGCAATAATCTCCTGTGTTTGGAGAGGTAGTAGTAGGTGGGTACATCTTCTGCAGTGGTTTGAGACAGACTGATGATGAAAGAAGAATCACGACTTTGTTGAGAGAAATTGAGATTGACCTTTAATATTATAACAGTCCTTACCGCATACCTAACTATGAGATAATCAAATTATGTTACGTACTTTGGGACAGTACGATAATCTGTTTAAATATACGTATATATCGCATAGTTCGTAAGTACTGTAATAATTGCCGAATTGCTTATTCAAGCACAATCTAACTTTTTTCGATCTTAAAAAAGAACCTTCCACACATTGTCGTCACAGTATAAACAATGGACGGCTCCACGTTACTTTCACCGCAAAACAGACGATATTGCCGCCCTAACTGAGGCAGAATAAGCAGCTTAAGCGATCGCAACGAATCGTAAGAAACGCCGAGACGCAATTTCACGTGCTGCTTGCAGATGTTTATGTTGGCGCGCGACTCACTTTGCGGCGGCGCGGAGCAATGGCGCGGAGTTCTAGAACAATCGAGCCATAGGATGTTTTAGGTTGCTT
>DWDU01000656.1:0-17621 GCA_018245575.1 Jemadia suekentonmiller | reverse complement strand
TTGTTATTTACTAGTAATTTACATGTAGTATTTCTAAAATTTAAAAGATATGAAGGGTTTCAATAGATTTGTGAACATATAAAAACAATCAAGATTATTAATAAAATTAACACAAAAATCCAATAGTAGTCTTATAGTAGTATTTCTTAATGAGATTGAAAACTATAATAATATTCTTGAGTAATCAACAGAAACGATAATTATTTTTAAAGAATTTGTCAGATAATCAAAGAAGTAAATCAAAATGTATTTTAATGGAGTAACGACGTTATGTAATTCGCGAACAGTCCCACGGAAACAATAAGAGGAAGTTAAGCAGCGAAGAAAAACAATGAAAAAAGTATTACAATGTGTGAACGAATTAAAAAACCATTAGGTGCTTGACATTTCCGTAAAGACATCTATACAAAAGAATGATAGTAATTATAATAGCAGAGCACGTGTAACAATACCTTAATAATATAAGAATAATCACAATAGTAGTTACCGGAAATTCCAGTTTCAAAATGTTAATCAATTAAAATACAAATAACCTAAAAACATAAATTCAGAATTTGACATTACTTCCAAATACATCTTACAATTCTGGATATATGTATTTAGATACCCCTTAAAACATTGGGTCGCATTTTGATATTGGAGTTTTTGAAGCGTGCTATTTATAAAACGTATTTAAAACAACCGTTTGTTAAGCCTAGAAAATACAGCAGAGAAATGACCGTGTATATCGGCAACATTGTAAGAATTTATGTGAATGGACATAACGTCGGATTTTTATGTGTTCTGCCTTCTTGCTATCGCTTCTGAATACTTATTACGTTATACAATTTGTTTAGAACACGTTTGAATTGAACAAACATGAGAAAAGATTAGATTAAGTTAAAAACATTTGTATTGTTAATACTGAGATATGTAAATTACAATAAGATATATTGTACGATGTCTTAAAAGTAATAGATTACCTAGAAATGTCATGATATCTTTATTTTTATATTATACTTTTATACACCAACGATAGTACTTTGTAACATGTAACTTGTACATGTCACTTTTTTGAACACGTTTTACGTTTATATAGAAAAACGTTTCGTAAATTCCACTGTTTTTAATCAGTAGGTACTTCCACCGCATATATCTATATCTTTCCATATCTGAAAGTCAAAATTGAGTTAAATGTGAAGATCAGTTATAACACGCCAACAAATCTAATAAATCTTAAGAGACATTGAGAAATGCTTAAAGTATTTTTGGTCTTCTTTTAGCGTTACAACCCTTTGTGGGTTTTGTTCTCCTAACAATCTTTTTCCACTCCGCTCTAATTTTGGGGTCCGTTCTCCAAGATCTCATTCTGTTCATGCGCCTAAGCTCTTCGTCGCAGTCAAAATATTTATAATTCATATATATTCCGCCTTAATACTGGTCATTACATTAGTTTGTACGAATTAACTCTAACAGGACGTAGCAATGTTTTGGGAGGTTGGTTAATACATAACTAAAATCTAAGAAAATATTTTTGAAACGATTAAAATACTATAAAAAGACTAAGTATCACAAAAATTCTTTTAAGGGCCGATGTAATTTTTGAACTCGTTTGCCCCCTCAGGGTCCGTATAGCGTGCGAGGTTGAATACGTCACGTTTGAGGCGATGATACCATGTGGTCACCGCGTAATTAATCAAGTCACGAACACGAAGGCCGAAGCCCGAAGGCAACGCCCTGAACTGCATCGTTCACGGGTTTTGACACCACTGATGTAATTATACACACACGTGCATACAAACAAACAAACATACAAACATGCATACACACATAAATGTGAATCAGTATTTTGGTGTCGTAACACAGTATAACGGGACGTTTCTTTACGGTCGTCTGATCCCAAAGTAGGAAGAGCCGTTGCTATGGTAACTAGACAGCTGATGATCTGTATACGTAATAGGAATTTTTAAGTACATACTCAATATGGATAATTCTACGTCCAGACACAGGGAAAACTAATAATTTTTCTTAGTTAAGAATCAAACCCACAACTTCAATGTACAAAGGGCCACATAATTGTTCACAGTGTAGAAAGCACGGCTACACTAACTTCAAAATGTATCAACGTCAAAAAAGTTCACAAAAATGTGAAGCAGACAAGTAAATAGAACACGACGGTACACAGATCGAAATGGCGTTCGATGAGTTTGTTTTCTCAAGTAACACACATTTCTATAATAGCTCTTTCTGCAAACAGTAACGGTAATATTCGAAAAACGCAAAGTTCATACACCTATGTGTACATTCGACGTAAACATTGCGTGCCGCGGTCCTATCTAGTATACACCGATGACGTCATGCCTCCGTGACGAAACGTGCGTTGTGGTGAATTTATCGCATTTAACGCGATAGACATTTCATTTCACCGATGTGATTTGAACCTTAATCCAGCGTAATAGAGTTCACGAATCGCGTCTATATGAATAATGATTAATTTACAGTTTCCGTTACTAGGCATAGAGTTTTTAAAATAAGAACGTAACATTACTTTTGCTCTGTCTGTACACATTGTAACTGTACGTCACGATTGAGTCATAAACGTTCAAAGTAAATAGATAAGCCTACAAATATGTAATTTTGACAGTATATACATTTAGTTACGTAGACAATTGCAAAGTAATTTTATTTAATATTTCATCTTATTTGGATTTGCACTCAATCCTAAGATATGGGAATTATTTTTGGTGCAAAACCTACCCCTCTAACTACCTTACCCCATATATGAAAGGATATACAGTGTTTCCAGACTAATCAAATACATTATTAATTTTCACTGGCACTTCACTTCAGCATAGTAGATTTTTACCTGAAACAATAAAAATACATCTGTCAGTAACACGTAAATCAAAACAATAATAAACAATATTGTAACGAAAATAGAATAATTTGTTAAATTATTGTCGAAACTTGTTACAACCGCGCCGTGAACAAATTATTGTTAAACCCTGCACACAGACATTGGAGTTCTGCTCACTCCATATACGCGTTATGTGCCTAGATGCGCTGGCGAATCGCGAACGGCCCGTACAATTAAACAATAGTGAACTCGGAAAGCGAGCGATCCGCTATGGGCGAAACTTTTTCGAGCGTCCCGCAGTTCGCAAGCATGGTACGCAGGTGGTTTTGGTGAAAGCATATATGACGGTCGCAGGTCCTTTCCCACTAACAGATATATAATAAATGAATATGGGAGTGAGGTGAATACGTGACGCGTGGTGAATGCACCTCACTTTCATGAGATGTGGATTAGCAATACGTGGAACTTACGAGTAACTGTCTTAGTAGAACATAATGCTCTCAATTAACGCTGTTTACATATGAGCAAATGACCCAGTGCGGCGTCGTTACGTTAAAACGGTGAAATGTGGAAGTGTATCACACTCCTCTGCCTATCTCTTCGGGGATTACAGGCGTGATGTTAGATTTTTTCTTTCTACCTTTAGTAATATTCCTACTATATGTATATACCTAAAACTTAGTATAGCAAACATATACATAATACGTGGAGCTGAAATAGTTTGGACATAAAGTTCCACTTTATGTGTACTCTGTAGGCAGGTGCAAGGTATTATGAGTTGTGAACGTGGTCTAGTAAAAGCTGTTTGTCAGTTAAACTGAGTACGACATGTTGTACGTTCATAA
Source organism: Jemadia suekentonmiller (assembly GCA_018245575.1). Lineage (NCBI taxonomy): Eukaryota > Metazoa > Arthropoda > Insecta > Lepidoptera > Hesperiidae > Jemadia > Jemadia suekentonmiller. The sequence continues at coordinate 13,940 of DWDU01000656.1, read as the reverse complement.
TACACTCGAAATCACAATTCTCCAGTTATGGATATGTAGTACATTATGTACAATGAGCATATAATATTTTTTTTAATATTTTACATTGTCACCTATGCCTATGTTCAAATGAAATCAATGACTGGAATGTTAGGATTCGAGTTTTGTAATTGTGACTCGTTAATTGTTTTGGTGCTTGGCTGTGTGTTTGTTTGTTCATGTGCTTGTAACTAACGCCCTTGCCCTCATTTACGTTAGTTTTGCAATAAACATAGTTTGACATAGACCTTGTTCAATTTAGCATTGGTATTTCATTTAACTAAAGTCAACCAAATCAATCAAAATTTTATGCGACATTAAGATTGAAAAAGCAAAAGTAATGTTAGAAGAGTTCAATTACAATTAACCATTGCATAGCAAGTCGGCGTATATACGCTATCGTCATATTTGCCAGCCTTCTTTGTTCGAATCTTATTGAAGGTTTTGTTTTATAGCTTCAGGTCCAGATACACAAGTATATCTGATGTTAGCTTGGTACAGAGCAGGAATATTCGGAAACTTTGTTCGGAAAGTTTTTTTTAGCCTAAAACCTATGCTATGTTTCCCGCAGGATTTATTGATCGACTTTACCGACAATATAGACACAAGCTTATGTTTCAACTATGTGATATTGAATCTCTTTAAATCACAGCGCACGTCAAGCGAGCTCTCCGTTCGCCATCGTTTTTGTCACGGCGCCGCAAGCGTTGCGAACGTGTCGCAAGCGATGCAAATGTCAAATTCGCCTCTCAACGCGCACGGGGTACATGATTGATTGGCTTGTGTTCTTTTAGGTATTTCAGCGTGAGAAATCAAGTGTAAATGTTTTTTTTTGTACCTACAACCTTCGGCTTTGTCGGTTTCGTTCGTTTTTTTCCTTTGGTCTCCTCTTAATGCAAATCATAGTTTAATTTACAAACTTACAAATTATTGCATACGAGAACTCTATGTGGATTGGTGACAACTGGGAAGATGAGAGGTCGGTGGTGCATAGCTCAAGGAAGCCATCGATCGGAGCATTGCTAGAGAGATTCCCGAGTCTAGTGATACAGGTTAAGCCTCCAGTGAGGAGATTTTAGTGGATAAAATCTTATATATCTCTGTCATCACCGTCAAATGGTACGATTTTAAATAAGAATGCGCTCCCCCGACCCTAACAAAAAATAAACTTCCAATCAAACAAAAGCTCGTAATATGTATATTCATCATGCAGATACATAGATATCTGCTGGATTACAAATCGAACCAGAATCCTCTGCACAGGGATAAAGACTCGGCGAAAATAGTCTTTTTAACAATGAATATAGAGCAACAAAAAGTATTTTTAATGATGGTAGTTTTCAACAATAGGCATAGCTCACGCACTGATTACATACACAAATCAAACAACCACAGACTATAAATAATGTAGCTATGACTTTATAACACTTGGCAGATGGTGTAGCATTTGTTAAAAACCATACGCCGCAAACGACAGTGATAGGGTTGGCACACATAAAATATGTTATTGTTACATAGAAAAGTTTTTATTAGTCATATGACTCAAACGCTACACGTTTAATTATTTTTGTATTATATTTGTAGGCTTGATGATGTAATAATAATAATACAAGAATATGAGAAATGTGCCAAAAAAATACCATTATTCAATTTTCTATTCTGTGTTATATTTAACTTGGCGAAATACATCAATCATTCTATGAAGTGCTTTGGAGGAAGGGTGACAGAAGCAACAGGTCAATAAGTTTTTTGGATAGTACATTATTCGATACTAAACTCAAATAAAACAATATAACATATACTATTATTTTAATATATAAGTTAATCATATTAATCCTATATCCATCTTAACATGATAGACAAATAACATTACATAACGTCACGCCTGTATTTCCAGGAAGGAAAGGCAGGGAAGTGTAACACTGCCATGTTATGTTATAAGTTTCATGGAATAGAGGATGATAAAAAACCCAAAAATTCATTGCCCAACCCGGAAATCTAATCCACGACATATTGCTTGGTAATCCCACTTGCAACCAATAGACCAATGAAACAGTTAAAGTTGATAAACACAGAACAGAAAAAAAAATTGACAGCCCTCAAAATTAAAACCAAAAAGTTGGTTACGCAAGCCGAGCGCAAAACCAACAGACAGACCGACCTCAGCACAATTTGATTGATTGAAAAGTTTATTCTATTGTTTTCGCTCGCGAGGCTTGTAATTATACAGAATGGAACGTGTCGATGTTTATATTTACCTACGTCTGTGTGCGTGTGCTATCATCTACACGCACACACACACACAAGCGCATACACATATAGGTGATTATAAGATTAATTCATTTTATCTCATTATCACTGTTATTCATTATTAATACAATATTTATAGACATGCTATTAGATATAGGAAATCTATGAATAAAATACACAAATGACCCTTCTGTTATGTTACAAAATGTAAGATCGGTTTTTTAATGTATTACAGAGGTAGTTTGAATAGCAGCCGGGCATGGCGACCTTTTTATAATCATCTTAAATACACCACCAAAAAGTTAAAATATTTTTTCTAGGAACGGGACAGAATTCAAAATCCTTCAAAATACCTTGTCCGTTAAATTCCAATACAAAAAAGAATATTTCGGAGACAGAGTTTCCTGTGGACATAACGCATTCTTTAACAGCGACTTATTTGTACTTCTCAATATTTTTGCCAAAAATATCTCAATAGACGGGACCATTCACTAATAAGCACTTAAAGCGACAAGCGGCGCTGTTGGCTCTAATAACACGCAGTGTTTACCGAATAATGGGCCACATCAGCCAAAAATACACACCAAGCTCCAGCAAACACGCAAACGTTGAGACACCAAATATTTTCGTAAAAAGAACAACACTATGCTAAGGTGCAACGCATCTAATTAAAGCTCAAAGCTTCTCAGAATAATTTCAGTGTTAACAACCTCATGCCACGTAAAAAGGACAAGCAAGAAAATACCCGGCCATATTCAAATTGCCTCCCGATTACCGCGCCAAAGTGCGAAGGAACCCATCATTTCGGTAGCCGACATCGAGAAAATAAAGTTTGGCCTTTATTCAGAATCCCGCCAAATTTTTACCTGTCAAAAAACTGATGAGAAAAAGAGATGCGATTTTTATGGATGCGCCGCTAACAAAGCCTGCTGGCGCGCTGTTTTCGCGGTAATATTTTCAAAATGGCTGCCAACGTCCAGTTCGCCGTCGTCTGTATACGTGAGTGATTGTTGAACCATCTTCGCGATGGCGCGGGCATCTTCTAATTGCCATGTTCGTTGACCTTTTGAGGGAGATTTTTTGCCGTAGAACGTTCGATGGACCGGTAGTCCATATTAGTTAGAATCAGAACGCCAATTCTATTTTCAGCAATAATGTATTTAAGTGCTGGAACGGACCGAATCGCCTCTATAAACATTCTTACACGAACTACTTTCTAATGTACTGAAGAAACATCAGATGAATTCATGATTTAATTTGAAGCTAGCCTTGAATAATTACGGCATATCACACGTCTGGTTCGGGAACGAGCGAGCTTGACCCTGACATCTTTTGACGGTGTAATGAAGGGTTTTTATTAAATCAACGTCAGAAGTCCATTAAAGATGAGCCCCCGCCGCTGAGCCAAAGACATCAATCAAGCGAGATACGGATACAAACGAGACACTACAAAAAGGGTGGCCAGCAATGTTTCTGGGCGAGATTTCGTGTTTACTTTTTGGAACCTAATTTGAATGTCTGTACAATTAGACAATGTTATTTCTGATGAACCGAGGAAGCGCGCGAACATACATTAGGTTTTGTGGCTTGCTTTTTTGTCTCGTGGTGAGGTCGTGAATATATTTTTCATGTTTTTTTCACCAGCAACACGCGGTAATGGAAGGGTGGCTAAGAAATGATAGTTTGACGTAACGCATTAATCCCGTGTCAAGAGATCGAGTCAAGTTTTTTTGTGTAACGCCCGTTTAGTTTGTTTCGCCGGCTTCATCACTAAAGCTGTATAATAAATAATACAAGAATATTAATATCAAAACGGCATTTCTATGCTGTGTTTCGTTGTAAATAAAGCAGAGATTGGAAACTTTGAGGCGTTTGCTTTTGATGCTTTCTTTTTATTTCGGAAATTTAATAGAGATAGCATGTTTTTTCGGATCGTATCTTCTATTTACTGTCATGCAACTATGGTTTTTAGGCGTTAGAGAAAAAGACTAAAATGCTATTAATAGAAGCACATGTCACAAACTTTCTAGATCTCTTGTTACAACGTTTATTTGCGACTAAACGAGGTTCAATTGTAGTCACGAGGCCTTTTTTTTTGAATATCTTATTTAGATCTCACAGTCATTTGACTTGCAGTTCACAATACCATTAGTTAAAATGAGTTCAACTGTACAACTGATTTGCATCTGATATTTAACTGTAAGTAGTAAATTATCATCAACATCATCGTCATTAAAAACTGTAGAGCACCAACTCTGTTTACGTATTTCAAATGCCTTGTTTGTTCCTCGATGACTGTCTAAACTTTGGCTTAATAAACAACAACCGCGTAACCCATCTATAACCTTTGTTTCAGTCATGACCGCTGTCCTGCCGGGATGTCTGCTAGATGGCATCGTGGGATGAGTGTTGTTCGAGGGGTAGGTTGCCTCACACTTCCCATAAAAAGTATTGATATGAGGTATCTTTTTGTATAATATACTTAATCTGCATACTTAATCTACTGTTGGGTCGGAAGACGACCTCAAACTTGAAAACTGGTCTAAAAATTTTATTTTCTTGTAAACTCTTTCATTATAATCTCATTTTATAAATATACTTTCAGACAAAACATTCAGTGTAAAGAAAAACAGACAGTATGTTGCCTATTAAACGATCACTGTTTGAATATTTTTTTCATTTGGAAACAACATGCACTACTGTATGCATTTAGCCTCGTAGATTTTATATTTTAAAACTGTACCAGTTTGGAATTCAGCCAGTCCGATAACTTTCATAACGATTATAGAAAGGGCGAACCAAAATGGTGGGTGTGAGATACATTCCTCCCGACCTCAGACCTCCCGGCATTGATTGCGCGGGTCGGGAGTACCAAAATGTTCGGGCAACGGGTTATTTATCATAACTTGATCCTAATGGAGCCAATCAATTATAACGCACCGATACAACGCGTTGTTTTAGAAGAGGGTTATTTTCAAAGAAAGACTGACGGGAACGCTTGGATTTCTAACCAATGAATGCCGTAAATAGTATTGTATTTTACCTTCAACTGGTTAAGGTCGTGCGAATGTCGTAATGCACGTAATGTGCCAACTGCTTTATATGATATTTAACGTCTACTACCATAATATGCCGATGCCCGGTTGCCCCGATTTGTGCCCGATGCATGGCAATAGGCTCATCACCTATTCCATAGTGGGAAGTAAACGTAACTGGTGAAACGTGGCAGTGTTCTACACTCCTCTGTCTACCTCTTCGGGGATTACAGGCGTGATGTTACGTTTTTTTTTTTTTATTTTTTACTACCATAATAATGTTAACAGATATCTTATTAGGTCACTTGCAAATGTCTATGGACGACAGGAGACACTAGTGACTTCTCCTGATGTAAAGAAACTGACATATGAGTTTTGTTACCGATTAAACGTATTAGATACATCGCTGATTTTTATCGGTGCCTTGAGAGTTCATGAACTCTATCACCGTAAGGCTATCCAAATTACATAATGCACGATTAATTTCGATCAACGAATCGAGCACATATGACGTGCGAGCTGCGAGATAAAGAGAAGAGCAAGTCGAAATGTCTAAAGAAATTTTAGTATAGTCGCATACATAACGTATATGTAATACTTTATATATTGTGTCCTGTTTGCTAATAGAAATAGGTCGTTTTACGAAGCGAAACTAAAGCGAAATTATAGTGTAATTTCGTACGTAAAAATACGTACATTCACGCCTGTAATGACCGTAGGCAAAGGAATGTACCACCTTGCACCAGTAACGTTTACGTCCCATCATGGAACAGGGGGTGAGCTTATTGCCAAACATCCGACACAAGTCCAGTATCCGAGCCCCTATTAAAAATTAAATTTAGAATAATTTAATAGTGCTTGGCTAAGAATATGAACCCCGGACCTCTGGATCGGCAGTTAAGTTGACAACCATTTGACCAAGGAGGCAGTCAATAATCTACATATATGTCAAATATATAAATCATTATTTACATACGTCTAATACATAAATATCTAACCTATTAAAAATAATTAGGTGAATTTATGTTCAGGATTGACTGAGACAAGCTGAAGATTATGAAGGTAACATTTTAGTGAACCAATAAGATGAATAACAAAAATAAGTAATAGCTGTGTGTCCATGTACAAAAACCATCGGGACATTACCATTTTGGCAACTCATTACCAAACAAGGACTGATTATGACTCCTGCGTTGCAGAGGTTACAAAACGATTAATGTGTTATGCAATATCTGTGCAAATTTAAAATGTATGCTTGACAAAATGACAACCCTACATGTCATTTATACTCACCACATCTGTTCCATGACGCTGCTGGCATTAGAAAGGCGTATGTAATGATTGATTTTAGATCACTGGTGATAATTACACGCAGTTCACAGTGCAGCGCGCTCGTGCGTGAAGATTGCGCGTGCGCATGCGTCTCTTTGTTATACAAAAGTGCCCAGCACCGATGGCCAAAGCTGGGGAACGCTGATTATACTCAGCGCATGCTAGGTGATAATGTTACGAAATGCTAAGAAGGAAACACTATCGTTATGTGGCTATTAAAAAGTTTGAGGTTTAAATTATTTTACCATTGTCGTTCCTCCGCGTCCTAAAAGATAATCGCGTACTGTTTTACATTTCCTTTGTATGAATTTAGACTTGAGTATAACAGCATGTTTGATGACTTAAATGAAAGGAGAAATTAGAATGATAATTAAACATTTACACACATCATAAATATACATATATAGATTCACAATCTTACTGGCCCGTTGGTGCAGTGTTATGTAAAACTGACTCTTGCGGCGGGGGTCGTAGGTTCGATTCCTACCCAGAATAAATATTTATGTGATGAGCACAAGTATTTGTTCTGTGTGTAGATGCAAAAAAATGTCTATTTAAGTATACATTTATATGTAGGTACATATACTGTGAATGTATGTATATTAGTTTATCAGCCGTCTGGTTACCATACCACAAGTTCTCTTGACGCTTACTGTGGGATCAGACGGCGGTGTGTGCAGGGGTCCAAAGATATTATTATTAATTAACATATAAATGCACGTAAATAAATACACAATGAGGGTTCATTATTATTGAAATTTATTATTACGATAAATTTACTTACTTTGATAATATATTGAAACATTAATTAAAGAGTTATGAGTAGCTAATACGCAGACAACGAAAAAAACGCATCACTGGGAAATAGGATCGAGACAAAAAAAACAAAAATTACCCACTAACTACTGTAGGGACATGGGAACATCAATCCATATGAAAAACCGCAGTATTGTACATTATACGTTAAAAGAGCCACGCACACGAATCATCCTCCGGCGACCGCAAGTGCGTAGCCTAAGGAAATGTTCCCACTGCGAGCGAGACGAGTAAACATCTCAGTATTATCGTTGGAAATGACAAAACTGTGATATGATTTATTAACTTTTTAAGCCGAATTTAATACCGGTATTGGTCGCCTGTCAGATCGCAGTATTGCGTTGTCTGACAGGAAACCAATGCCAGTGGACTGCAATAGGCTGATGATGATTGGTCTCCTGATAGTATAAGAAAGTAGTAGCAGATGATACAGTATTAAGAATTGTAGATGTCAATATACTCGTATTTCTATTCCAATGAACAATTAATTTTTATATAACATAACGCAACACAACGAAAACACAACACTGTTTTATTAGCTTTCCTAACCTTTAGAACTAGATTACTTATGTAGCATAAACCATAGATTGCGCGTATAGCTCTCCCGTTCCAGGTGCGACACGTGGGGAGGAACACGATCCGGCGAGCCGGTGTAACCGCACTACGTGGCTCGGTTCGATCCCTGCGAGAGCATCAAGCTTATTAGGGTTGATGGACCGCTGTACACTAAGTGATTATGTTATGCTTCTATCTCCCTCGCAACCACTTCTGAGCGCTTGTAATAGCTCCACTACTGAGTTTATCGTTACGTTTCTTCCTTACCTAGGCAGTACTTAATCGCACGTCTGCATAATACAAATCGCTTAAGCCCGGGTGTGAAGTCTTGAAAACTTGATTAGCGTGGTTGACTATGTTCTACGATCTATCCCTTGTCTGGAAAAAAGATCCGTTCTGACCATTGCAACTGCAAATGAAGACGATGATAATGAAGACTCAAAATTCACCAAAATAAAACATTTTAATACGCCATGGTCGTTATTTTGTGAAAAAAAAAAAAAACCTCCGCCTATAAATATGTCCGAAATTGATATTTATCAAAGGAAAGTGATTTATCGTCCAATAAACAAGGTTTCCGGGTGATTTTCCTTTCAATTGTGCTCTCATATGCAAATACAGTAATAAAAAAAGTTGTTTCGGCGAACATCGTCCTGGCTTCGATATAGCTCCTCTTTCGGTTTTGTTAATTTATAGCGCTATCACGCCACGGTGTAATTGCGCCAGACTGGACGGAGGCGGTCTACAAAGATTACAGAGATATATGATCTCGAAAAAAACTAAATGTTATTCCTTGACGCACAATTGCGGCAAATTTTTTTCATAAGGTACCTTTCACAGTAGGTAAACAGTTTAATTTGCAACAACATTATTATTATTACGTCGAAATTTATATGAGACGCATATAACACATCTTAAGTATTTTGATAATTCGTCCCTTAGATATTTTGTAACGAGACATTGGACAGAACGCGTTTTTCCATTCTAAATATCGTTACGACAAAGCGTCTGTCTCGCACGTACAGAACTATAATTACACATTGCGATCTATAACTTTTGCAATTTACTACAACTGTGTACATAATGAGCGCCATAAATTGTACACGTTGTCAATGAACATCGTATTGTAATCGTAATTTATAACAATTAGCAGACAATGAGCGCGAGTACGATTCACCGCTTGCATCACACCAACTGTAACACTCGCGTTTATTTTGACGCCTGCGCGGAATATTCATTATCATTAATTATATTATGTATCGATGCAATAATATTCAAATTTAATCGGTTTTGTCGGGTATCACTAAGTGTCGGATTGATTCACCGTTGAATTTATAATGCGGGGTAACGTAACACATAAATAAATTTCTAACACCTTAAATAAAATTATTGCTGCATATTATACAATCGTGTCTGGTTGTATGCATAGTTTAGTGACATTTTGTTAATTGTACGCTAATGTGGGTGTGATGAATTCCGACATCATGAGATGTTTGGTTCTTATGGAACTACCACACTTACATGAGCGTCCTTTAATGTGGGTTATCATCATTATCACTAGCCCATTACCACCCACCGCTGGGCACAGGCCTCTTCAATATCACGCCATTGATCTCTATCTACAGCCCTTCACGTCTAACCACTGCCAGCTGCTTTGTACATATCGGCATCCCATCTAATTAAAAATATAACAGATCGCGTCTATCCCAAAGACTATCTGTTCTGCGACATATGTCCATGCTACTGCAACTTTTGGGCTTTTCAGACAACTTTGGTAGTTGGGGTAAGTAGTTTATGTGGATAGTGATGAAATATTCTTACTCAATAAATTACAGCACCAGCGCTTAGTTAGTAACACATTTACCTAGGTGGAGGCCCCATCGTCTTTCACAGCTGACAACTTTAAATTAATATTTCATACAAAATGTAACAGCACCTCTGAGAATTTATATTCTTTGCTTGTTTGTAATTCATAACCCGTGGTCCTCGATTATCTCGCGGAAGGGGGTTGTGTATGTTAATAACAAAGCGGGCCGTCTGGGGCCGTGTCGAATACGACCCGCTCTCAACCATTAGCGGTCCGGGATTAGAACACTTTGTCATATACCGTAACGTACAATTAGCCGCGGAATGCCGTAGGCATTAAACTCGATTAGATCCGACCGACGCGCCGCCACCGTAGTAGGCTGCTCTTTGATTGAAACTTATGCTCCTCCGTGGACATTATCGACGCCTTGTTGCTTTTCGGTTATTCCGTGCGTTTGACTTAAATGCTACCGCTAAGTGTCGAATACATTTGTGTTAGCAGTCATTTATATGAAGGATATCCATTGTTATTCTTCTAATTTTTTTTGGAATCAAACTATCATGAGGTACTGTTGACTAACAAATTGGAATACCATGATAATATCTGTACAAAATCAATATTTTATTAAAATTGATTCAAACTTATACACATACACATGTTTATGCTGAACACTTGTTTTATGAGGGAACTCTACAACACATACGCCGCAGACCTGTCGAAGGGTCAGGTCATCTGTATGACGTCACTGGCTTCCATCAAGATGAGCGCCTGTTAAGAGAACGCAACTAATCATAGATGTTCAATTTTAACAACAGCTCAAATTCTCAGGCGCGCACTCTCGTCTCCAACAGGAGTTTCTCTAATGAAACACGCGCTGAAAGCTAACGTCAACCACGCAACCTGGTTCCTTACATGTCATTTTTTAGTAAATGTGAATACAAAACCACGTAAGTAAAAGCTTTGATTGCTTGGTTTCAAGCCTCGATCTGTCCAGTTGGTATCAGGTATGTTGCAGCAATGCACTTTTCTTGCCAGTGCAGCCGTCAAGAATGATCTAGGCTAGGCAATTAAAAAATAGCTCGAGCGGCATCACACGGGTCCGTTGAACCTCGCCTTAAACATACAGACATACGTACAACACAACAAATATTTTTTGCACAATTATGATCGAAATATAATGATAACACGCGGAACTCTCCGCTTGGCGGATCGCATCTACACCCTTACTGTACTGTACACCAACCTTATACAGTTGTAATAGGGTTCACTTTTGTATATTACATAACAGTATCGTTCACTGCACCTTACGTCTTGGTAATAAGGTTTGTTTTCGAATAGACGCGAACGTATTCGGATGTTAACCTGGCTACAAATAGCGCAGGGTCCTAACTCATGCGGTGATTGCAGTCTTCATCGCTCGGTAGCTAACTACTGGCGTACTGATGGTATGATAAAGGGCTCAGGGTTTGCCCGCTTTATAAATAAACCAGTAACATTGTAGGGAGTTTGACTGTTCGAGTCAGTGATAGCAGTGCACGCTCGAGTACCTCGAGGGTTCGATTGTAAGTTGCATACCGACTTCATATCTAGATAATACAATACACTTTTTTTTAGATGTTTGTTACACTACTGCAACAGGATTAGGTATTAACAGGCATCGTAAACAAATATACACGACGCAAGTTAGGTCATGTATAAAAGTTAGATCTGACTCGAAATTAGACGGCGTCTATGCACTGATAACCAAACATCTGATAAAACATAATATTAAAATACGAATTTTCTAAATACATACGTATTGTACATATACATCTATACATTTTAACATAACAAATACTCGTGCTTGTTACACAAATATTTGTAATGAACGGAAATCGAACCACTGACTTAGCAGCCACGTTCGCTAACCACGGGACCGACGGATCAGTATTCAGTCATCGACATCACGTGAGCTGTACTTGCAACAGGCAGGTAGACAGGTAGCAATAGGTATTTCACAATCCACTCGTGAGCGACCTTCGTTCAGCTCCTCCGCAGTGTGATCGTGGGAACTAAAATTTTAACACCTAACGACGAGGTATTGCAATAAATATTTAAATACAGAATTTATATTACGAAGATATCTTTAAATTAAAATCCTCCTCACGATTTCATTGTGTTAATAGCCAATAATCTCCTCTTGTTTATGTCGAGGTTCATCCATTACAACAAAATAATAGATTATAGATATCATCATACTCAAACCTTCATAAATCTCGTTATCGAATCACCTGAAACTATTACTCATTACTTTAATAGGAAATACTTATAAAAAAACGGAATTATTAATAAACTAGTTAAGGCTCCGTGAACACAATGATAAAGTATTCCTTAAATTTTAAAATATTCTAAATGGATCTAAACAAACATTTGGTCTAGGTAAGTATTGTTAGACGAGGACACAATATGCCCACGCGACCTTGAGTGCTATTCGTACGCGGATGACATTTGATGCCTGCCAAGCCTTATGCAACGCCATGCGGGAACATGTGCGATTAATGCGTCCGAAATTCCTATGCGTAGAATGATTGTTTGCAAATTTTCAAATTTGTGTTTATTATTTGTCTAATGTGTAATAAAAGTGGGAGTGTTCTACGCTCCACTGCCTACCTCTTCGGGGATTCACATTGGTCGACAAGATATATCATATAAAATTATTGTTCTTCACTTGTGGCAACACCGCTGTGATGACTATATATGACAATGATGAACGGTACACGATATGTCAGTGTTGCGTTATATTACTTCACAAGGCCATTTGAAGCAACAACATTCGTATTAAATTAAAACATTTGTTTATTATTATTATTACGTCAGGTCCTTCACCCGATTGGTGGACAGCGAGGAGGGCCAAATATTAAACTGGATTTACAGTAAAATTCCTGTGTAAGTGAATAATAATCAAAATATATGAATGCAATAGGCTTGTCACCTATTCCATAGTGGAACGTAAACGTAACCGATGGAGCGTGGGAGTGCACTACATTCCTCTGCCTACCTCTTGGGGGTTATACGCGTGACGTTACGCACATATATCCGGATGTATAAGCAACACAATATTTTTAAGTCTATTATATGTGATGCAGTTTTTTTAAACAAATAAAAATACACAAATACAGCACACAGTTTTTAGTAGTGTTGTTAGATTTCAGTAGAGTCATGTTATTAGAGATTATGTTAGTTCAAATATTACAAATATTTACAGAGCGAAAAGTTTCTTAACTGAAATTGAAAATTGTTATTAAACCAAAACACAGAGATAAGGGACATTCGTTTACTATCAACCTTAGCAATACACTTCGAATGCTGTACGGTAAACTTTTCCGGGATCATAGGAGATCATCCCATGGGAGTGGGGCGGGCGTGTCTAGCGAAATGATCCTGCTGAGGGTGTCCACATAATATTGCTAAACAAGGACACATATTGTGATCATTACTAAAGAATAAAAAATCAAAATGAAACTTATCAACCACTTTTTAATTTTAAAATGAAATTGCTCATATCGATATAGATCCACGGTACGATATAGATCAATCGATATACACATATTTATTAACATAGCATATTTAAATACTATCTGTACCTACAACATAAAACTTAAACATCGCAATACAACCTCGCATATGTAACCACGACACCATAAAAAATCACATAAACGCCTTTTTCCACATCACCGTGGACCGTGGTATGGTTCGAATTCAGCGTTTACACGACGAGCCCGTAACCGGAGACGCGGTCGGTCGCCGCGACACGTCGCGACCGCAAACTGCGTCCGGCGACAGCGGCTAAGTGATTTCATTGTACGTATAGAGACTAGATGATTTTATTGTACATGCACATGTTTATGTGTGTATACTAATTTTAACCTGATTTGTGCAAATTTGAGGATATGTTAGACGACTGCTATAAGCTTATATATGGAATATATAATCTATAAAAAAAACGTAAAATATAATCTGTATCTATACTTTAAATAAATAAAGGTATATAATAGACGGATATGTTGTTTAATGACTGCCTCGTTGGTCGTGTTGGTTGCAAGTGCGACTGCCGATCGGGAGGTCCTGGGTTCGATTCCCGGGTCGGG
>DWDU01000655.1:0-17622 GCA_018245575.1 Jemadia suekentonmiller | reverse complement strand
GATAATATAATTGCGACACGTAATCCATTAACGACTGCCTCATTGGTAGTGTTGGTTGCAAGCGCGTTTGCCGATCGAGAAGTCCTGGGTACAAATCCCGGCTCGGGCACTATTGGATTTTTATAACTTAGATTTCATAGCAGTGGCTCGGAGTCTGCATATGTGCCCGATGCATGGCAATAGGCTCACCACCTATTCCACAGCGGGACGTAAACGTAACTGGTGAAACGTGGGAGTGTTCTACACTCCTTTGCCTACAAAAACGGATTGTAACTGTAACGCTACGTTACGTGTAATCCATTTCTAATGTTACATACATATCCTCACGCCAGGTCCCTTGTGCAGAGAGCACAGAATTTCTAATGTTCTTTCAAGAAAATGTCTTTTGCTTTAAATCAATGAATTATCTGAATTAAAATTTTTATTACTGTTCATACATGTTTTACTCTATTGTTCAAGTACCGTGAGTAGAAATTGAGCAGGTAGCATTTCTGAGAGGCCGCAGTCAGATGCTGTTATTAACATATAATTATACTAGCTAGAGTTAATTGCTAACAAGATACGTCAGGAAAAGGCTCTTTCATTACAAATCAGATACACACTTAATAGTGCAATAGTCATAAAATTGAATTGCAATAGTCATAAAATTGAATTATAATAGGGCAGATATTATCAAAAGATGGAAATAGACGCCTTACTGCTTTTAAAGGCTGAGATGGTAGCTACTAATGTACGTAAATACACATGAATAGGGACGGGCTATCACAACTATCAGACCAACATGAGTTGTTTCAACATCAATTGCTTCATCATCTATCCAATGCATTGCACACTCATACTGAGCTTTATATATTTATATGGTTAACTAATCCTGTAGTACTCCAATAACACCAATTGAACCGCTATCAGCGCCTCTGGTTATTTTATAAATAACTAAAATTTAACGTAATACTGATGCGTGATCACCATAGTTATTAATATTCAGTAGCACTGTAGTTGGCGCATGGGCATTATCACGTATTTTAGTTCTTTCCTCAATATAGAGAGGCGCTGATTACTTTCAGTCCTATCCCATGTTCAATTTTTTTCCATAGCCACCAGCTATCCATGTATATAGTGATCACTGCATATTTAACTTTTCAAAGTAAATATTTGTTTAGAAAAGCGCAATAATGTTGTAATATCTAATGCATCACAAAAGCGTAAAAAACAAGCTTGGGCTTAGTTAAGATGAAATATTTAAAATTTCCGTTAATTTATAAACTTATACTTTTTCTCATTTGGCGTGATTGAAAACACACTGATTACTTAATTAATACACTTAATTGATTTATCTAAAATGGCTTTAAAATCGTTCGATTTTACAAAATAAAAGTGACCAAAAATTCTATTTCAGATATTAATAATTATAACGTTCTCTTAAAAAAAATTTTTATTCAAGAAATACGAATATTGTACTTTTAATAATTGTTTATGTTTGAAAAGAACACGCCTGTTTTTAAATCTTAGTAAATGAATGCAATGTAATCAATATAAAAAAAAATGACAACACTGAAATCAAGTGTTGTACATTGCAACAATTCGATGACTATTATTGATTCGCTAAATACCGATTTTCATCCACATCCCTTTTTGTCGAAAAATCTAATTGCACCACTTGCTGCCGTGAGAAGCGGTCTAGTGTGAAACAAGTGAAATGGCTTCCTTATGTAGACAAATTGTTCGTGCAAATGCTTTTAAAGGCCTTCTTTTGCCCACCGCCCGAAGGGGATATGCTGACATAAGTAAGATTTTACTATACATTTATAAAATATTTTTTGTCTTTATCTGTCAGATTTTCGTTACGTAATTCTTGCAATTTTTTACTATTTCGCCCTTGATATTATAATTTTTTTGTTGCTAACCCCCTGTATGGCAGTTCTATCAATATGTTAGGATTTAAATCACATATTCATTGAAAACCTAAGACGTATTTAAGTCACCCGGTCCGTCAACGTTATGCACATTTTATCGATTTTTCCTATATATTTTTTATTTACTCCTGATTCTTGTATTTATACGGGGGCATTCTGTTACTACATGTACTTGCAGTGTGTTTTAAATTAAACCGCATGTTCTAAGCCGTACATTAAAAAAAAATACTATTTGTTTTTTATAGGTTAACAATGATAACTTATCAAAAGGTATATTTATCTATCAAAGAAATTTATTGATACATAGACTATGTATCCTACGTCGTATTGTAACTTGAAATGGTGTAAACATTAATCTTTTTCTATATTTTAACATAAATTGAGCATTAGTAGACATTTTTCATCATTTCATTCCTTCATAGCCGCAATGTTCTATGCCTTTTTTAACATTGAGGGATTGGTCACAAATAAACATGGAAGGCATCAGACTTCTGTATCTTATCTGCTCATTTGTTACTCTCTTCACAATAAAATCATTAAAAATAATTCTGTTAAGAAGTAAATTAGTGGTGTGGGATGTACTATAAAATTATTAGTTTAATTGATTTCATTTCATACTACATTTTACAAATATTAATATGGACCCAATTAGAGTGTTATTCATCGTGATAGTGTACCACATGTAGTCCCAGGTTTTTTCTAGCTAGGAAGATGATATGAGAGTAAAATCAAATATAATCATTTTGGGTCATGAGTATTACTTTTCCCTACTAGGTAAAAGTTTTAATTATTGTCATGACAAGTTATTGGGGATATTTGTCAGAAAAGTTTGATTTTATATGGTGATATTAAAAAAGCAATAAGACTAATGAAGTTACTTTAAGATTAAACCTGTGTGATGTAAATTATGTAAGTTATTGATAAGGGCAAGTATTTTATACACCTTACAATACATTATAGATAAATGCCAGCCATACAAATTATATTGCCATGTTTTTCCTTGATGTTCCTTCCATGTGTACATTGTTTTAACTCAGACGTGCATATACTAAAATCCAACAGTAGGAGGCTGAAAATTAAACCACTTGGCGTTCACAGTCCTTGAGTTCAGTCATATTGGATCCTATTGGAAGAAACATGGTTTCAACCTATTCTTCAAAATTATGTCATAAATACAACTTAGATCTGCTATTAATTAATCTGGTATACAATTGAAATCTATTTTTTTGGGCTTGTTATATTTCTTATCTATATGTCTAACATACTTTAAAATAGATGTCGTGTTGAAGACAAAGAACCCACTATAATAATATTCATTTCTATTGGACTTTTTGTTTTCATAAATAGTATCATAATCAGCTTGGGGAATTTAAAAAACACTGATAAATGAGGTTTATACTGGACAACATACATTATTTACCCAAGGTCCCTTGCGGGGTAGACTGAAAACACAGAGTACAAACATCTCTATTCTTGCACACCTGTCATGTGTCTTCACATTCATCACACTCTTCAATACTGGACAATATATGTTTTATATAAGTTATTTTTTTCTAACTCACTTGAAATATATAAGAAATATGAGTATAATAAAACATGTTAACAGTTGGGTCTGACCTTGTTCTTTCAACAAGGTAAATATGTGGATGTACTTTTTGTTCTTAATTTTTTTTATCTCAAGTGTGAACTCCCTGAAAAGGTAGGCAGAGTAGTGTGGTACACTTCAATAACCCATTTGTTAGATTCTATTGCCCCACCATGCAATAGAGGGTGAACAAATTGTTATATACCGGTCACAAATCTAGATTCTACCTGTAATCTCTAAAGAGGTAGGCAGAGTAGTGTAGTACACACCCACATTACACTAGTTGTTTACATCCCAATATGTAATGAGTAATGAGTCTATTATCATGCAACTGGCATACACACAGACTGAGCCAATACTAGAAAATCTAAGTTAGAAAAAATGTTATGAAATTTAAATACTATATTTATAATTGGTTCTTATATAACCTGTCACCTCAATAATGTGGATGTCACATATAAACAAAACTAAAATATTATAATAGTATGCAAAGTGTATATTGAGTTCACATTTTTTATACATTAGATGTATAAATCAATAGGTGTTTTGTGACTTTAAAATTTTGTCATTGTAGTATGGGTACAGTTTAGAAATATATGGTTTAAAAGGATAGGTTTTTCTATAATTAATTTTGTATATAACCAAACAATGTTTTCTTGGAATTCACAGTCCATCTGCCACTCGATCCTGAGTCCACATCCTTTGATCCTGGAATCCCATCTTCTCATGGTTACCTTGTTTTTATTTTTAATTTTTCTTGGAAATTTTGTTTTATTTTAATCTATAAGTTTCATAAATAAAACATTTTTTTAAATTTCACTACTGTATTTCACTATGATTACTTGTTGATATTACATTTTACCAATAATTCCGTAACTATATTTTAAGTGATTAATAGCTATAGTGTAGGTAAACACTAGAGTCAAGCTTCATATTTATTAAACCAGTGTTTCTTAACCTTTTTCAGTCTTCGGACCCCTAGGAAGTCAAGCACAATTTCAAGGACCCCCATTAATAAAAACCTAGGAATAAATTTAGAACAGATTTTTAGAACAAAAAATAATAGTTTTCAATAAAAAAACAAAAGTACCATATTAAATTCGTAATATATGGGTAAATGACAGTCGGTCAGTCTCTGTCGAATCCCCATAAGGATTACAAGACATTCTGGATTTTTTTTCTTAATTCAAATGTCCATAGATAAGACGCCAGACCCTCATACACATACTCACAGACCCCCAGAGGTCCGCGGACCACAGGTTGAGAAACACTGTATTAAAGGATCAACCCATTACTGTTCCTATACATATATCAAAATGTTAATGTTGCTATAATGTTGTAATTTTGTAATTAACCATTTAGATAATCAGCATATTGCTCATGTATATTTTCTTGTCATGTAGCAAAGCAATGAAATATAATGAACTTTCAACTACATATTGTTATTGATCTAACAATTATCATTTTAAGCCTGTTTGCTTCCACTGCTGGATATAAGCCTCTCCTGAGGGAGCTCGCCCTTAACTCCCATGCCGTGTGTGTAGGGTCGAAGGTCGCCGAGAATGATTTCTTGCAATGACTGCTGCTGCCTGTCAATGGCCAGGACTTGTAGCTGTGCTTGGCTAACTAAAATCAAATAATGACTCTTACTTCAGACTGATCAACTTGTTCACAATTCTACTAGTTTTTCACATTAGTAGCTAATAGCAAATTCTAACTACAATTAATTAATGTAGAACATATTATTTGAAAGAAAATTATTTATCTTTACCCATTAACGATTTTATCTACTCCTTAAATATATCAATTGGTGGGGAAGTTATAAATACCTTTTTTTACATTCTATATTATCCACTTTTTGTGTGACAACAATCTGCATGTTTTACCTACAGCCTACTAATTATCGTATATATTCAACAGTGATGCCGGACCCCATGGAGCATGCTACCGGTCTTGAGAAGAAGGAGTTGCAAGCAATACAATCTGGCAACGATGATCCATTCAACATGAAGGTGTTGAAGAAGGCAGCCGGCACTAGGGACAGCCCCACATTGGTGCCTTCTTGCTTCGATGCACGTATTGTAGGCTGCGTGTGTAAGTAAAAATTGGAAGATAGCTTTGTATTATCCTAACTTTGGAAATTTCACCATAGATCTCTACCGAAGACTAGCCCATCCTATAATTAAAGGAAATGAAAATAGTTGAGTATTTTAGTGTGACTCTGGAAATCTCTGTTAGTCCTAAGTAACGGTAGCAAATCTCTAACCGATCTGAAGTAATACATATTTGAGATTGGCTAAGAATATCTTTAGTCTTGCAAGAGCATGCAAGCAAAAAAGGCGATTTGCCGGCAGAAGAATAAGAAAGGTTAAAGAAATTGGAAAAAGAAGATTGGTTTACGAAGAAAAAAGAAAATAACGTTTTTTTCACTGCATTTTAATGTTTAACATTATTAGATTGTTCTTATAAAAAACATTATGATTTTAAACGATTTTTTTATGTTACAGGTGAAGAACACTCGACATCCATTACCTGGCTTTGGGTACATAAGGTAAAGATAATTTTCTGTTATAATTGTATGATTATTTATAGATGAAATAATCAATTGCTTTCTTAATTCTTTGTTCGCGTATATTCTGATAGCTGCAATGATTGCTACAAGAGTCATAAAACTTACATACAATAATGTAAACGTGTTATTGGGTAGGAAACTATCGGACCAGCATAATTATGTAACCAACGTGTCACTTAGTGCGAAGGTACAGAAGGTATGATAATTTATTTTAAATTGACTGCCTCGTTGGTCGTGTTGGTTGCAAGCGCGACTGCCGTTCGGAAGGTCTTGGGGTCGATTCCCGGGTCGGGCACTGTTAGATTTTTCGAATTTAGAATTTCTAGTAGTTGGTCGGAGTTTGGAATATGTGCCCGATGCATGACAATAGGCTCAGCACCTATTCCATAGTGGGACGTGAACGTAACTGTTGAAACGTGGGAGTGTGCTACAGGCCTCTGCCTACCTTTTCGGGGATTGTAGGCGTGTACTTATGTATTTTAAATTGACGATCCGTATACTACAAATTATGTCTGGATAAAAACTAAACATGAATATTATTATTATTTATTCCAGGGTCATCCCCGTCGCTGCGAGTGCGGTCACTGGTACAAATTGATCGAGAAGACGCCCCTCTAAGCAGTTTCTTTTAGATTAACAATTTAGTAGTGAATACAATGATAACAACAGTTAATGAACGCGTCTAGCCTCGCACAGCGTTTTGTTATGTATCGGCTAAGTAACATTGATTTGACGATGCGCTAGTCGAACGATACGTGTTAATAAATCAATATTAAATAATTGTAAGCATTAATGGCTAGTGTTTCATTGTACTGTTACCGGTTATGGTGATGTCGATTGCTTGTACAAACGGTACCTTGAATTTGTGTAGATATTAAATTCGTCCGAAATTATGATGGGATTTGTTTTTAATTATTACTACCGACTAGTTACGAATTGTATACGTATAAGGGGAGGCAAGCAAAGTGTGCTTGTCGATAGAAAAAAAATATGAATTTGGTACTCGTTTCTCTCTAAATTGTATCCGTCGGCAACACGTCAATTACTGTAGCCTATCAGATACAATATACACCTAAACAAATTCTTGTTCCCTCTTTTTCTATCAATCTCACATTTTCACTTAAATATGGGCCTTATGACTTCCCTATTCTATATCTCTATGTCAGTAAGTCCTACACACATCTTCATGTTAATATATCAATCTGTACAATGTGCATTTCTAGCAAAAATTTTCAATCTATAAGATATTGCGTTGTAGGGTATTAGAAAATTCCTACATTTTCATTTATGGAGTTAACTCTTGCTTGAATACTTTCTGAATAGAAACTGACGCAGATCGCCATGTGATAAATACCGTTGTTACCTTTTCGATAACCTATTTACAATTACGCCTTTGAAAGGGATAGTGAAAACCCTAGAACAGCGATGCGCTTTTCCTAAAGAAATACATTAAAAAAAATCTATTTTTATGAATGACAATTTTTTATTAATTGCTTAATGCCTGAATACATTATCAATTATACAATACAAAGTGGACTTAGGGTAATGAACTCTAGATAAAATATAAAAATCAAACGTTTGTATTAATACATTGAGAATTGATAAAATTGCATTGTTATAAATTGTAAGCGTTGGAAAAAATTTACGTGTAGTTTTTTTAGTGACAACATGGGCGATTTAATAATTATGAACACTTCACTGGTTTTTGTACCATAATGTTACACAACTATTTAATTAAATTAGGAAATTACACAATAGGAATGAGTTTAATTAATAATGGAGAATATTTTGCGATAAAAAATAATTTTGAAACCTTTAGTCTCTGACTGGAATCCAAAAATACGAAATATTTAAAAAACGTACTGTCAAATGTTGACAGCAGTTAATGCTTGTTTTCGTTGTGAAGATGTGAAGGTAATAACTCGCAGACTCGCCCTCGGGAAAGAAGAGTATAACAAATTTACCGAAGAAATTTGTAATTACCTACAATTAAACAAGTACAACAATTTTATTGATCAAGGAGTATGTGCGACTCTTAAATATATGATTTTTATTGTATATTTAAGAGGATTTCAAACAAAATCTTGACCATTTTTCATAATGCCGCGTAAGTAAATTGTAATGTAAAAACCCAACGTAATTTTGCAAAAATTTAACATTAAAAACAATATAAAAGCTCTGTTTTTATTCTTCTATAAAAAATATATTACTCGCCCCTAAAGAGTTTTTTGTTTCTGAGCTTAGTTCTGGTCATAGAACCTAGTCATAACAGTAGCAGACCAGTCGTCGAGGTATAAAATTTAAGCTACATCAATAAACTGGTAACTATCCTTCATGAATGAGTATTCCTGCTCATTGTTACTGCGCCGGTGTATAAATTGGAATGAGTTCTCTTTTGAATATACAAGAATATTTGGAATATCGGTTTCAAAACCGCAAACACATAGTGAACTTCTCTCACGTTGTGCCTGTTCATACACGATGGTGGCCACATATCTTCAGGCAGACCACCTGCCTTCTTGTCGGACTGAATATAAATAAAAAACTGGCGCATCACCTGTAATTATAATCAGCTTGTTCCTAATTTTCATTTTCATATGGTAAAGTAGTGATCAAACGGCATAATGAAGGACCTCAGCTCTGCAGCAAGCAATGTGTCACAATGACTGTCATTGTCATAGAAATTAGTAGTCATCACCTCATATTCAGCATTAAAACTATTTCAGCCATCAGTCTGTTCCTCAGCCTGTATATGTCCATTAAGGAGTATAAGCTTACCTAATCTGATGCCACTTTGATGAACACATTATGTACAACAGGTTATGGACCCTTCATTCACCAAGTGCACATCGCAGATGGCTTTGCCGATGACTGTGATGAGCTTGTGCACCAATGCTTGAAAGTGGAGAATCTCAACTATCAGGCATTCTGCGACATATGGAAGAAAATGAACATTGGCTGTCTGTATGAGTAAGCAACAAAACACTTTGTATATTGTATAAGAGTGTGTGATTAAATATGTCTCTGTGAATAAATTCAAAGTGTCATTACTGTTTAGGCAAAGTATTATTATACATATTGGTAATGATATTTGGCACTTGGTATGCTCTGCCTATCCTGTAGGTAGGTAGAACTGATAAACATCCACATGTATATAATATGCATATATGTATACTCATTGATTGAGTGGTTCAAGTACGACTTTCAATTGAGAGATGCTAAGTTGGGTTCAGTTGAATTTGGCTTACTTAAAATTTCTGGTAGTGTCTTGGACTCTGGATTTGTGTAATAGGCTAGCCTAACATAAACATGACTGATATCTATGAGAGTGTATTACACTCCTCTGCCTACCTACTAAGGAGTTATAGGTGTGATGTTATATTTGATGTTACACAGATACATGATCCAAAACTTCTGTGTCCACTGTACATAACAGCATATCTGTGATTCCAGGGGAAGAACATTAGGAGCTGAAATAGCGGAGTTGTCGGAAGAAGTGATACACATAGCGAAACATTACATGCTCAAGAACACTGCTAGTTTTGAGGTAACATATCATATACATACTGTTTAATGGACTCTGCAAGATATGCTTATGAGCTGTGATATATGATTCTAGAAAATTTGCTGTTAAAAGAAATGTTTGTAAAATGAAATATGTATGAATGAAATGAAAAAGTACTCATAGACTTTATGTATATGTTTATGTTTATAAATATGGCACATAATAGATATTCATACATATAAATAGTCACAAAACATTTAACAGTAAAATATAATAATTGGCCTGACATAGGGTACCTTGTGAGGTTCAGTGGTTATGTTATAAAATATTTATACACATATAATGAATGGAGAGACAAGCATAAACATAATATATTCACGGGTCAATATTTTATTGCAGACATGTAAAATTTGCATATAAATAGTGCATTGTTTATTCAAATTTTTTAAGACAAATAATGCAGTTTTCTATTTGACAGATCTGAATTTGTGAATGGTTTAGATACAAAATTAAAGGTTTTATACACTATTCAATGTCTTTAATATTCCGTTTAAATATTTTATGTCTACTTTTTGTATTTCTAGGAGTCGGTAGCTGGCGTCTTCATCGTCTATGCCCTGCTCAATCTGCAACCGTATCCGGGCTTTGCACACCTGCGGATAGTGCCCGAGGATGTGCCAGCTCTGGACCGCATCGAGTTTGTGGCGAGGCGGGAGAAGAGACACGACGTGCTCTACATCCTGGCCTCGGTGCTGATAAAGGGACCCGTGCAGTACCACGCTGCGGAGCGCGAGTATGGCATGGATCTCGCCATCCGGAAGTATTTGGAAGGTGATTCGCCATTACTGTATTATTTATTGAATTTACAATAGTTGCATCAGTAATTATAAATAAAACAGCTCATGCTTTTATTATAAGTGTGTGGGGGCTCCCTTTTGCACGTGAATTTTAAGGCCAATTATTTCAAGCCTCTGGTACAGTGTCACCTTTAACCAAATCAGTAAAGGACAGATACTACTAAGATTTCCTTAGGCCTTCATGCATGTATTCCCCGAAAGTGTAGGCAGAAATGTGTAATACACTCCCACAAGTCACACCTCACCCAAGAATGGAATCCAGGCCCTCTCAATCAGCAGCCAGGCTTGCAAGCACTCAATCAACAAGGCAGTTAAAATGCTAAGATAATATATGTACATATAATTAACTGTACAATTAGCACCTCTATGAATATTGCTTTTTACAGGTTAGTGCTTTTGTAATAATGTTGTTTAAAAAGGAAAAAAAACAAAGTTACTGACCTAAAATAAACAAAGTTACTGACCTAGTGAAGGGATTCTAGTATCTATGAGAAGGTATGCTTCTGGTTTCTCATAGATTTGTAGTATGCTAGAACTTCTATGGAAAGAAGTGTTGACTGTGGACATTTTGAAGATACATGAGTGTTAAGTTACTAGGCAACTGTCAAGTATAGACCAATATGATCAAGTTTCATTTTTAAATTTATTAAATTTTTTTCTACCAAACTCAGAATATCCTCTAATGTCTACACTTTGGTTTCAGGATTCACTTCCATAGATAAATTGGGTGTGAGGCCTAAGGGAGTTTTTTACAGGCAAAATGAGGAATTGGATATAATAAGAGAGCTAGATACTATCACACATAGGTACAATCAAGCTAAAATGGCCATATCAGGTAAGATCGGACACTATGTGGAATTGTTGACAATGCCAGTGGTGTGAAGTGGGTTTGGAGTTTTTGGACTGGGCTGCATAATTGCAAATAATAATATAGCCTAATCTCAAGTAAAAACAGTGTTTTCAATATAGTACTATGAATAAGGACAATATAAAAATATTTAGTCATTTATAGCTAGTAAAGGAGCTAACTGTATCTATAGTGGCCATCTTGCTTGGTACATTGTTCATGTAAGAAACCATAGAGTAAAGAAAAAAATAATGTGGTCGTATTATTGTTACATTAGAGGTTCCTCTAATGTAACTGATGTTTAAAACACCGTTTTTGAATGAGAATTAGGGTTCCGTGATGCAAGTAGATTATTACCGCCAAATTTTCTCCCTATTGCCCTATACCATATGCTGCCAGTATATGTATTCAAGTATTGCCAGTACACATTTAAATTTCTACAAGTTTTTAAATCAATTGTCAAACCTTTGTTGTGTCTAATGATAACATTTATATCATTTATCAAACAGTTTCTCATCACAGATGTTACCAGATTAATACCCCGAGGAGCTTTCTCACTTTTCTGGCACTTTCCTAGATTATTTAAGGTTTGATTCATCCCAACTGCTTTCATATAATTGTCATTTTTACTCACTAAGTTTAGAGTGGTACTAAATAAAGCTTATTATAGCATTAAGTAACGTGTTAACGCGTTGGACTAATGCACAATCCTTCCCCTAAACACAATACCCCCACAATATATATTGAAGGGATTAATAACAAGATCTGCTTGCATCACATGTTCTATACTAATCAATATACATCGACTGACATGTTCTATTACGAACGATGAAACGATACGCGATAGTTTTTTAATATTATCACACGTATAGGCATTTTGAAACAGGGAAATACAAGGTGCATGTAACTTAAAGTAATATATAATATAAAATTTTTATTTATTTGAGAATATACATAGTTAGAATCAGTGATAATTCCATCCATCCGTCCGTCCGTAACTCCGTCCCTTCCATCTCAATACGCTCCTCGTTTCTCTCTCGTAGTGGAACATGTACTATGCGCATTGGAAATTAATAAAAGCTCAGCGTTGCATACGGGAAGCGATACGACATTTTTTTGTACTTTTTGATTAAAGAATATCCATAATTTTTTTATGTATGTACCTATATAACTTGGTATATTGATAACGAAAAATAATGTAAATATTTTGCAAAACAATTATTAAAACATCTTAAATAAAAATGTTGGAGAAGTGGACGGTTTAAGTTCATTTTGCTTCGCGAGGAATATACACAATTTTGCCTCTGTCTAATTGACAACCTAAAGATCAAACTTCTTACACAACACGCTCTTCCTCTAGTTGACAAAGTGAAAATCAAACTTCTTACACAACACGCTCTTCCTCTAGTTGACAAAGTGAAGATCAAACTTCTTACACCAACACGCTCTTCCTCTAGTTGACAAAGTGAAGATCAAACTTCTTACATAAAACGCTCATTTTCTATTTTACAAAGTCAAAATCAGACTTCCTACATTTAATTCGTAATTATGAACGTTTGGGTGGTAAGCATTCGTTATTTTGAAACTAATAATACTTCAAAAAATCCTTCCTTTATCAGTATAAAGAAATAATTTTTTTTTAGAAGTATCTTAAAATTTGTCAGATCGATTCCTTACGAGCGAAGTATTAATATCTGATACGATTCGCGGCGGCTTGTGGACTACATATTAAAAAAAAAACTGGATGTGTTTTGCTTAAATTTCAACGGATTGTCTCGTTAAGATTCGAAAACAATTTTGAAGCTGAAATCCAAAGGATTAAAATTCTATTAAAACGTAAGTCGCCTTGGATCGTGTCACGAATTGGCTATGCGTTCTAATTTAAGTTATATTTCATAGTATATATACTTTATATAGTTTTAGACAGGCAATATTGTTTTGATAGTCTAGAGAAAAAAAGTGAAAGTGTGGTGATTACCTACTGCTAGTTCTCGAGGCATTCGAATGTAGCCCCTACAGGCAACGATGTCTATATGTACTCAGATGAAATTTGAGTTTTGAAAAAATTAAACATGTATAGGATTAATATAAAATGGAGTTACATTGAAAATTATGTCAGTTCGTTACGTATGAGAGGACTGAATGAAGGAGTCTGAATATGCTGATCAGCTTGTATAAACGAACGCCGGACTCAAAAAATAACGAAACATATTAAAATGGTTTCGTTTTTTACAAGTACGCTTAGATTGCAGCACACGATGTCAAAGCTGTGACAACTCAATACTTGTAAGTGTATTCAGATAGATGCGCACAATATACGATGCTCCAATGCCCGTAAAAATGAATGAACAAAATTCTTAATAAATTCATAATTATGTAGACAGTTTATTTTAACGCGAGATTTAAAAGTTTATTTTAACGCGAAATTTAATATTTTAACGCGAGATTTAAAAGTTTATTTTAACGCGAGATTTAAACCCCCCCCCCCCCCTCTCTTCTTTACCGTCTCTCACATTCCTTTTTGTATCTTCGTGTTTTACCCTCCTCGCGTCTTTCCTCGACTGCCTCTTCTCTCCTCCATCCCCTCCAATGCCCCTTTCCCCAACCGCGCCCAAGTCCATACACACCCACAAACAAAATGCCTTGAAAAAAAGTACTTTTTTGAGTTGTCGTAATTTTGACATGGGGTCAATGTACTGTATGTATCTGTGCAACAATTTGTAAATGCTACTGCGTGCTAATATTAACCATCGCGCTAAGGGTCATGTGGACTGAAAGTTTTGCCATTAATTTCTTTGAAAGCTGTGACAATTAGCTTATTGACCTCTGTGACACAAGTGTGCTGAACATTGATCGAGTTACACAAATTATGAGAATCGATTAGAAATAAAATAATCCATTAATTAAATCGATATTATGTTATTGTTGTACATTTGTGTGACATTGGACTTGGAATTTAGTTTTTATTAACAATTGATATTTTGTTGAAAACTAATTTTGTCTGTGATCTGTTGTGATTGTGTCATAAACCTATGTCTATTTTTGTTCCACATCACTCAGGCGGTCGTAAAAATATGATTTCCATTTTATGTTCAAACTTTCCATGCTTAAAAAAAATCCGTGTAAAATCTGAGTTATTTTGAATGAAGATATTCATGATTTTAAAATAATTCATACATGTTTCAATTTAGGTATTTTTGTTTTTCGAATATTTTTTTTCAAACATTACATTGGCACACATGTATAATATGTTACATTGTACATATGTAAGGGTTATAGTTAATTTTTGTTCACTAAATAATTTTTGTCTTATAATATCATTGTAATATCACATGACATTTAATTTTGTTTAAATTGCGCTTACCACAGACAATAAATTGCCTCCGAGTATAATAATTTTCATAGAGCCGCTGACATTTTGATCGCAGAGTGGATAATTTTTATAGACCTGACAAGATCGTAGCCAAAAAAAAGTCTGAACGAATTATTGGGTAACAAAATAAAAATGGGCGACATCATTCATTTTGCAGCTACAATTCATAATCACATCGCGTATATTCTAAAAAGAATGTTTTTTGTTTCTTGTTTAGCGCAGCAATTTATTTCTAACATTGCTAACGCTGTTCCCTTGTATAGAATTATCGGTAATTGGTTACTAATATATTGCAGTGTGCATGACGTACGCATTGTGTGGCTTACTTCGAAGTATGTGACATTAGCCGCTATAAGTATCTTGGACTTGTTGCAAGCTTTATTATGCTTAACACGAGTTAAAGGAGAATATTAGCTGTGACTCATCTCTTCCTTTACTCACCATTTCTGCCTCCGTGAAGGCCTGAGACAAACTTGTTGGAAATGATTCGAGTCATTTCAAACTGAGAATAATAGCTAGTACTTATACCATAGGTTTGTTTTTAAAGTTTAAACAGGTCATAGTTATGTATATATGTACGAGAAGGTGCATATTATTACGTCGTTAAAAAAGGAATTATTCGCACCGACTACGATCCTAACGCAATAAATAAAGGAATAAACATAAGAATAAAGTATAATTTACAAGTAACATTTGACTTAGTTACATGTGAAATCGTATAAAAGATTTTTACTTGTGAAAAAAAAAAAAATATTTCTACATAAAAGGCTTCGAGCTTCAGGCTTTATTTGCCGTATCGCATAGTTATGTAATGATATTCACTTGTGCACGCTAAAACTTTCAATGTGCCAGCTCATGTTAAATGTGCTGTTCCGCAGCACGCCGCCACTGTGCGGCAGCTTTTGGTAATAAGTGTTTGTGTTTGAGTCGTATAGGCGAGCGCTCGGTCGCGGGCACGCCTCACGGTACAGGCAGATGCATACCTACTAAAATGAAGGACGCATGGCTGGGAAAAGCTTAGTCACCCTTGCTTTAGTCTTAGGTTGCGTCTGGAAACACTCACGCTGGCAGTGTTGCATTCCTTGGCCGTCTGGATAAGAATGGTCAACCTTACCGTTATGTAATCAAAGTAGTTAAATTAAAAAAAACATGTATTATATTATCAATAATATTTTTAGAATATGTTTTTTGCATTTTTTTCGCTAAAAAGACGTATTGCCGTAAGCTTAATTACTCTATTATCTGTCGTAGTGGCACATTTGTATCACAATGACCTGTGAATCTCAACACAGGTACTAGTGTATAGGACGGCTTTAGTCTCGGAATTAGGGGATGGGAAAAGCTTAGGGGTACTTTGTACGTAACTTTCATATTTTACCATGTCAGTTAGCCAACTGAATAGCCATCAAGAAAGGCAGGGTAAATGCAGGGCATCATAATATTGTACCAATTTCAATGATTTAATAGAATAGATATATAGATTTTATTTAAAATATTTATTTCGATTGTTATATTTAAACAATAAATGTAGATAAAATACATTAAAAAAATATTTCGGTCGCGATTGATTTTAAAAATTAATTATTTTAACGCAAAAAAAATTTATATGGTGTTAGTGTTAGTGTCGTCTGAAGGACTGAACTCAATTCATAATACGTTTTGAATATTGCGTTATTTTAACTGTGCTCCTATAAATAACAAGTGAATTAAAATTGGTTGTAATTTGTTTGTGAAAAACAACAAATATGGAAAGCTGAAAATTATTATGTTGAAATGGGGCGAACCAATGAACAAAAATACCATCAGTTGTGTAATTATACAAGACGTATTTTATTTTATTTTACAATAAATCATTCTATAGTATCGCATAACGTCCTTGTTTGTGCGGTGTAACTGATGTAAGAATACACTCATACATACATATAAGGGTGTCGTAAAAGGCGATTAAATCGCTGGGAAAACGCGGTACGCCGCGCTCTGCCTAAACACAGCACAGTGAAGACGGTGCGACGAGCTTTGCGATCCCCAAACCGCATGCCGCATTATGAGCATGATCCCTCAGCGGAGGCCTACATCCAGTACTGGGGTGCAATAGGCGGATAATGATGATACCGCACATACGTCCTTGCCTAGCAGACAAAAATAAATTATTCAAAAGTATTCAATGTAGGTAACGCGTAAGTGACGCGTTCTACACGGCGCTTATGAAGTTTTCGCGATATCCTACCTTAATTTAAAATTTTCAACAAAGTTATATTTCAGTACCCTAAGCATTTTCAATTTGCCAATCCCGCATCCCCCACTCCCGATGATCTAAAGTCGCCGCTAATTTAAGTAATATAGTGTATGTGGAGAGAATACTTATCTCCTTATTATTATCTGTAGTATTTTGTATGCGTTTACTATTAAATTAATACTCTTATATAACGTGGGCACATGTGACGTTCCAACGCCGATTGGCAATGTTTCTATTACGAACACATACATCTCAGTGTGTTTCGCAAAAAATTTGCAACTTCATTGCTAGCGACTAGAGGTAGCTTGATTTTTTTGTAAAAAAAATTCAATATCATTTTTCATTTATAATTTTTTCTTTGTCAATTTTTTTTCACAAATACATTTTTACGTCCTGTAAGTATATAAGATTTTTTAGTATTTTTGTTAATACCTACGTAGTATTAAAAGGATTGGTTACATCCAGCTACGTCTACCAAAGCTATGCGGCATTAATGATTATTCCTTGGCGACATGTGTACCCAGCATTATGCGGCTTGTAGAAAACCCAACCGGAGAGTTGTGCTTACCGAAACTGGTTTTTCTAAAAATTAACCAATGATTGGTATTTGTATGTAAATCTTATGGCTATATAATGTGGCATAATACTATAAATAAATAAAATAATTAAATAAATATCTTGGGACATCTCCACACACGGCCATCTGATCCTAAACTAAGCATCAAGAATGCTTG
>DWDU01000654.1:0-17625 GCA_018245575.1 Jemadia suekentonmiller | reverse complement strand
ATTCTGAGTGGGAATCGAACCCACGACCCCCGGCGCAACAGTCAGGTTCACTAACCACTGCACCAACGGGCCAGTCAAATAATAAAATAGGATTTGAAAAATGCTCCTCCTATAACTTTTCATTTGAATTTCATTTAATATATTTCCGCTACTTGGAAGCAGCTTACAAAGTTTCAGAGCATTTGTGAACTAGCTTCATATAATTTTTTAATGAAATTGGCTTAGTCGTTTGCAACTATAAATAACAGACTGTTATGATTTACTGTTGCATACATAATATAAATTATGATTGTCTGCATGACAGATTGTAAATCTAATTTATGGGCAATGAAGATCGTTAGTTATACGAGTACATGCATATATCAGTTTTAGTGTATGTTTTTGAAGTTTTTTGATTTATAAAATTATGTTATTAATATTGAAATATTCTGTATTAATATTAATGGATTAACGAACCGATTAACACATTTATGATTGTAGTATTATAATATAATTGATGATAAATTAGAGTTTTATTTTGGCAGGTTTGTGCCAAATCGCTGTCGCTGCCAGTAGTGCCAGTAATAATAGCCACCATCATTGTAGTGAACAAAATATTAGTGACACTTAAAAGCAATTACTGTACATTTATATAAATATCTGGATTTGTGCCCGTTGCATGGCTCGTCCCCTGACCCATAGTGGGACGTAATCATGAATCGTAAACGTAATGGGTGAACCGTGGAAGTGTACTACATTTCTCAGTCTACGTATTTACGTAGTTACGTTACGTTTACGTTCCACTAAGGAATAGGCTGTGAGCCTATTGCCATACACCGGGCTCATATCAAGACTCAAGTTAGAAAAAATTAAAAGAACCAGGATTCATACCCAAGACCCCTCAATCAACAGTCGCGCGTGCAACCGACACGATCAACGAAGTAATCAATATTTATTAAAAACATAATTTAATCTTTTCTCATCAACTCCTTGCGCAACCCTGAGCTCTGTGTGTGTTATATTCTATGAAATAAATTTGATTCAATCTTTGTAACGTTGAAAAACCAGTTACGGAATTTAATAAAAATTACAACACAGAAAATATTATTTTAAATTATAAATTACAGCATCTAACATTAATAATTTAAACGTAATAACTGAGGTGCTTACTGTGGGTGATAAGAGCTAAAAAAATGTAATTTTTTTTAATAAACTTAACGATTACAAAAATGTTAAACTGAAGTAAAATTAATATATAATTAGACGGAAGTAAATTTACAATAATGTAACGTTTCTCATAGTTGGCCCTGTCGAAATGTCAAAACACAGTGATCGGAATCCCCGGACGACTGAAGGGTATATCGGGGGGCGAAATGAAACGGCTCTCGTTCGCCAGCGAAGTCCTCACAGATCCTCCACTCATGTTTTGCGACGAGCCCACGTCGGGACTGGATTCCTTCATGGCACAGAACGTTATACAGGTGAATGAAGCTTTAATATGTAAAATAGTAAATGCACACGGTTACGTACCTAAGATTGTACTTTATTGTTAAATGTATCGTAAGTGTATGAACCGGCTTGACTTACGTTTGTTTTCTCGGGTTGGCCGATTAATTTCAGACCCACACGACGTCCTTCTTCATGAGCTCTAGGCTACCCTGAAGAAATATTCGTGAGTCTTGACGGTTGATACATAACAATAAAATTGTACTATTTCATTCAATACTAGTAATATTATCCAGTTCATTTTCGTTACTCATCTGTTACTTTACGTGTAAATTTAGGTAATATATTGACAATTCCTTTCTTAGGTGTTAAGTGGGCTGGCAAAAAAGGGCAAGACGGTTATATGCACGATCCACCAGCCGTCGTCAGAACTCTACGCCATGTTCGACAAGCTGCTCATCATGGCCGACGGCAGGGTCGCTTTCCTCGGCTCGCCAGATGAGGCTACTGAATTCTTCAGAGAGTAAGTATTATAAAAACAGAGTTTTACTGTCACTGAAATTTTCTAATGAAATATCGCCTTTTATTCTTTTTAGCTATTACTGTTTCTACTATAATGATTGGGTTAGATTTTCTGTTTACGATTTATTGCAATGGGCAATTTTACCATCAAGGTTAGGGGCAGCTTGTCCTGCTAACTACAATCCCGCGGACCACTATATCCAGCTGCTGGCAGGCGTACCAGGTCGAGAAGACTCCACGAAGTACACCATTGATACAGTGTGCACTGCATTCGCCAAATCAGAACTCGGCTGCAAGCTCGCGGCAGAAGCAGAGAATGCTTTGTACAATGAGGTCTGTTAAACCAGAACTATTAAACCAGATTTATGTTACGTGTTTTGTAGGATACTTTGGGAGGTCGATGTGAAGTCATTGAATAACAAGGACTGATAAATACACCATACGTTACAAACTTATGGAAATATTCATTAAAAATTTGGCATTGAAACAGAATCCGACTGGAATTCAACGTGTTGAACAAATCAAATATGCAATTTATATAAAACAATTGATATATATTATAAGGCCTAGTTAAAAAGTAAATATAAATGCCCCCCAATAGCGAAAAATAACGTCGGGCTGGGCGGACTCGGCGTGGTCGAGCGCGGTGGCGCTGCGCGCGCGCCGCTCGCCGTACAAGGCGTCGTGGTGCGCGCAGTTCCGCGCCGTGCTGTGGCGCTCCTGGCTCTCCGTCACCAAGGAGCCCATGCTCATCAAAGTGCGCTTTCTGCAGACCATTGTAAGTGAATTACTCAATAATCAACTCATAATTATGTGCCAAGAAATAGAAGATAATCTTATGCAGCTAAGTTACGGTATAAATAAGTCATCTTCGGGAATATTTACTTCAATAAATGAAATAAATTTCGGGAATATTCACTTCAATGAATGAAGTCAATATCGGGAAGTTCACTTCAATGAACTACCATTTCGTATGCAGTTATGTGAGTTATTAAAAATTATTGTTACATAGATAGATTGGTGCTATAACCAATCTCCACCAAACTAATACGAAATTTTTGGAAATATCAAAGCGCTTATGATGATTAACAGTATAAACATAATTTAGATATAATAAAATTAAAACAGTCGTAATCGTGACAAAAATGTTTGTCAGACTAGACTGGACCAGACTACGTAGTTAACTGCGTTTGTATGAGGAATTACTGAGGAACACTACCGAGGAATCATTTCAGATGGTGTCACTGCTGATCGGAGTGATATACTTCGGCCAGCACCTGGATCAGGACGGAGTGATGAACATCAACGGTGCCATATTTATGTTCCTGACCAACATGACCTTCCAGAACATCTTCGCTGTCATCAATGTACGTAGTTTTTATATCTTTTCCTGATTACTGTTTTTCAGTTCAGTTTTTTTTAGTTAATGTTATGTTCACTGTTATGTATTTACTTTCTGTACGTATTTAATAAAATTTTGAAGTCGAGTATGATGCCAAACTAAATATTACAACGGGGTAACCATAATCCTATTTTAATTTACTTATAATTTGACTTTAGGCTTAGATTAAAATAAATATAAGAATTAAAAAAAGCACAAAATAAAAAGGAAATCAAGAAATATATTCTGTAATTAATTTTAAAATCAAGTGTCTAAAAAACTTTGGTAGAGGTGTATGAGTACAATATTTACATTTTGCTCGTCAGTATGTCGGAGGTAAATACAGTGCAAGATAGATAGCATCGTTTTATGTCAATGATGTGATGACCGTAATTGTAAATTTATATTTGAATTTTGATCACTTGCAGCAATATAACAGGTTAGAGCTGATTTTAATTTTTTGAAAGAAAGAATTACAATTAGAAATTTCTCGAAATATGTTGCTAGTAGGTAAAATGAAATATTAATATACTTTCATTTTGTTTATATCTTGGTAAAATGAAAAGAAATTATTAAATGCTGGGTTCTCAATATATAGGTAAACAGTAAATGAAGACGACTAAACTGTACACGATGTAAGACAACTGTCGTAAAATTAACTAACTTTGTGCCGATAACATTTTCGATGAAAGACGTTGGAACAAGGACATTGCGTTTATTTAACTACCTTGTATTATTTGAAATATCTATAAATATAATGATAAGTCGTTACAGTGTAAAGTTTATTAACATCAAGAAAATAATGAGTTAATCTTAACACATACAAAACAAGATAAGAAGTTCTGTTTCGGTTTCGTCGTAATTTTATTAGCCCTTTGTCTTAATTTCAAGAATTCTAAGAAGTTTAATTAGATTATGATAATTAAGCCTTGTGGTATTGAGTTTACAATTCATAAAAAATACTAATCGTTCAATTGTTCGATCAGCAAAAAATCCGTCTCGTCTTTCATATGAGTAGTGTCTATGATCAAACTTTTAAAAATCGAACAACCTTCTTATTTTCTTTCCACTAACATTGAGACCTACAAAATGGCGCGCTCTAACGTTAGTTAAAATTGCATTTCATATGAATTCGTTCGTTTACAGTCCTGCAATGCAACAAACAGATATTTAAATGCATTTGGCGGGTTGCATTAAGCACCTCATCTGCCTGGTTTTCCATTTACCTTGCTACAATCTTTGTTTCGTCTCACGGGTAAGGACACCGTTGCGAGTCACTCAGATAGTTGGCGGGAGAACTGACAAAGTTAACTACATCTATAGATCGTATAGCAACTAATGCCGCTTACTTAACGTGATATTTGTACAAAATGTACTATTTGTACTATCCATGGGTGCTTTGTATTGATTGATTTTAGCTAGAAATGATTTTGTGATTACGAGTGAATCGGCTAAGTTCAACGCGATTTCGCTGAGATATGCTTAAACTAGTCAGGTTATCTTGGTATGTGTATACACGAGCTAATATAAGTAGTTTTAGTATGAATATGTAAAAAAAATAGTATCAAACCATTAGCGATAAATTACAACTTCTCTAACGTATATACGAGTACTAACATTTCAGGTCAGATAGTCTTTCAGTCAATACATTTTTTGCGTTTCTAGGTGTTTTGCTCGGAATTACCAATCTTCATACGCGAGCACCATTCGGGAATGTATCGAGCCGATGTGTACTTCTTGTCGAAGACGTTGGCCGAAGCGCCCGTGTTCGCGACCATCCCGCTAGTGTTCACCACCGTGGCCTACTACATGATAGGGTTGAACCCGTCGCCAGAGAGGTTCTTCATCGCTTCGGGTTTGGCGGCGCTCATTACCAATGTCGCAACTTCTTTTGGTAAGTGCAACTACATTACACATTAATTATCGATTCGTTTCGAAATACTTTGCGTAGGGCTGGTTAGTAGTTTCAAAAATGGTATTCTCGACATTAATAATACCACCCAGTTTAACACTCGGTCGAAAAAGAATATATTTTTTTTTCAACGTACACCATTATTTTGTTATTGGGTAGACTATCTCTTAATGAACCTCTGACAGACCAATAACCAAGAAACGATAGTGTTACGATATCATAATAAATAATATTAATATTTTGAGATAATTCTCAAAATCTGATTCCAAACAAGGCATAGCCCGTGGTGCTATAACCATGCAGCTAAAATAAGTAGGTATTTATATAAATTTCTAAATACATAATAATTATATCGACAATTTCAAACCGAAAAATCGAATTAATATCTGTTATCGTCACACAAATCTTTGCCCTGGGTGGAAATCAATCCCATAATAACAGTTGGGGTCATTAACTATGGATCAGTAAGTATGCCAGTCATACTGTCATGAATTTGACTTTATTGATGTTTTTTTAAAAGGCTACTTTTTTTTGGCCTACGAAAATTAAACTAGCAACCGACCAAAAGTAATGTACTATTAATGACAAAATAACATTTAGATTAAATCACCGCTTCAAATGTATAACCCAGCTTGTTGCACAATAACATGGAATGTTATACATAAATGAACCGGAATTTATACTAAAAGTCAATTAACGAAACTGTTGTTTATAAATACATACGTGTAGATATTTGGTAAAACCAAGCATTTAATGGCTCGATGTTATGTAACAATTCATTATAATACAGTGACGGAATGATTCGTAAATTAATTAGACAAATTTGTAATATGATATATACAGCTGTTGATATGTAATAAATTATTGTTAGATGCAAATGACTGGGACACAGTAAAGTTAGAGCGTCATTCATTACACAAATTTCAAAAAAAGCCCATTTTAACATTGCACCAAATAGTCGCTTCCATATAAAAAAAATCCACATGTTCACTTAGACTGCGGTAATGATGACGACCCAATGTTACATTAATTCCACCTTTTTTCAGCTCAATTTCCTCAATTAAAACAAAAAATTCCAGACTTGAGTGCATTTTTTTACGCTATAATTAAATGTAACCTCGTGCGACTCATGCCCGTCGTAACGTAATTCTTGCCCCTAACACTGGGGTCGCTTTCCGAGCCACAAGAATCCAACATCCGTAGAACGCCCATACAATTAATGATTGCATACACTATTCATAAATAAAAAAAAATCGTTTATAAATAATAATTTTATTAGTAACATAATAATGTTGCTGCTGATAGTCATAACTAGGACATGTTTACGCTTGGTTGTGCGTAACAAGGCTTATATTTTACAGTTATTTTGACTACTAGGCATGCGTTATCGTTTACCGTAACCGCAACATCGGATATCGGCTTACGCCAAGCGTGAACGTGTTTTGTAACTGTCGTATACATGTGTAGGTATACGAGATTATATGAACTCGTTGCGTAATATACCCTCGAGCGGAGCCCTTGATGGCAGTGAGAAAATAACATTTACATTTTGACAATCTCATTAGAATAACATGACTAAACGATTGATCAAATGATATTCGTTGCTTCGCGCCATTTTAACTGTCAGCGTACACAGATAAATAATTTCATAATAATGTTATTATGTAATTCAACTGCATGTTGTTGTGATTAACAATTTTTTTATCGATATAATTAAGTCAATTTTTGTTTTTATAAAATAGAATACGGTATGCTTTTGATTATGGCAAAAAAGGTTAGATTGGATATCCTAAGGAATGTACGGTTGTCTATATAAGATCATTTGGACGATAATAGCACAATGTAAGATATTTTTAATATTGTCTGGTCATTAAGAAAATTTTTCTGACATCATTTTCAAAAGATAGCAATATAAGGTATGTTATACATGTGTACCTGTACTGACTTTCACCAAGAACGGTTTTATAGTTGACGGGAATCAACGTAATAACGATGTGGAATAAGATTAAAAGCCCTCTGAGTTTGATACCGAGTCGCCTCAGTTAAGGTCGCATTTGTTGTAGGTAGATTACAAAAAATGTATAATTTAACTATTCCTGAACGCCTCTGTTGTTCGTACAGTATAAGCGTCGATTTTCAAATAAATTATTATGTATAAGACAGTATTTAATAACACTGATTAATCTCTGACCACTTTATTTTATTTTTTATTAATCTACAAAACCAAAGTATATATACGTAGACAAGTATACTGCCTTTTTGGTCGAGTGATTGCTAGTGAAAATGCTGATCGTGCCGAGTTCGATCTCCGGGTGATGTTGGGTTTTTCCAACTTGAAATTATTAGTAATAGATTAGTGTGGACTTCTGCCCAGAATAACGTAATAAGCTCACTCCCTGTTAAGTGGTAAACAGTATAACATAACACGTTAAATTAAATGTATAAGTAGCGCATGTGTCAATGAATTCACACAAACGTGTAGGCACATGTTAGTTAATATTTCTCATTATTTACTATGTTACATCGACCTATCTATAACAGTATTGATTACTGAAAGCTGATACTAACGGTTACTTGCGTGCGGCACGCCGTACATTGATCCTATATCTATTTCTTTTTTTGACTATACTAAACTGTTGCGTTCAGCGGGTAGCGACCCAGACTTCTAAGCTAGAGTGTTGGGTTTGATTCTCTGTCAAAAAAAATATACGTATATTTTTTCCGTTTTAAACCTATTGAGGATAGTCTTTTAGAACGTCTATCAGCAGTTCGGTCAGCATTACGCAAGATTTACTTAGTTTGAGATCAAACAACCTCGAGTCACAAAATATTACAATTATGTTATAAATGTATAAGTCATAAAAACTTCCTATACCTACTCATTATGCCGCTTGAATTTTCTAAAAATAGTTTGACTGTCACATGAGAAAGCTAATCCCACTCGGAGTCGAATCCGAGTAGT
This sequence comes from Jemadia suekentonmiller, assembly GCA_018245575.1. Classification (NCBI taxonomy): domain Eukaryota; kingdom Metazoa; phylum Arthropoda; class Insecta; order Lepidoptera; family Hesperiidae; genus Jemadia; species Jemadia suekentonmiller. Next base: position 9,423 of record DWDU01000654.1, on the reverse strand, counting down.
CAAAAACTAACAGTAGTTTTCAATATTACTACTCTGTTACTGTTCAATGACTTATCTCTAAAAACTCATAGCTTTTATTTAGGGATGAGCCAATCCCTACAAGAAGAGAAAGATATGTTCACACAATATACTGCGTCATAAATTTCATTCATTTGTTTGTCTGTTCTAATCCCAGGGTACCTGATATCATGTGCTAGCAGCAGCGTGAGCATGGCGGCGTCCGTCGGCCCTCCGATCATCATCCCATTCATGTTGTTCGGCGGTTTCTTCCTCAACTCCGGGTAAGTGATTGGTGTGCAAGATTCGACTATTTCGTATCTCAGAAAAATGTTGAGTGACAGGTGATAAACGATACAGCGGTCCGCCTGTGTGATACGGAAAGTGGTCTGCCAGTCACTTTGCGTACATCGATTGGATGTGAAGAGCTGAAGATGGAACTCATTGGCGTGCTATTAGTGAGGCCTGTGTCTAGCAATGGACGGGGATAGGCTGATGATAATACAGCGGTCAAAGGATGCAATGAATAATAAAAATATTCACACGAATAATTTTAATCTTGTAAATCTGTACATTGCACTGTCATTCTTTCTCTCTGCTGTTTCACGGACGATATGTTCACCCAAAACTTGTCTATTCCAGATCTGTCCCGCCGTACTTGGGCTGGATATCATACTTGTCCTGGTTTCGGTACGGCAACGAGGCGCTGCTGGTGAACCAATGGGCGGGTGTGGAGAGGATCGCCTGCACCAGAGAGAATTTCACCTGCCCCGCCTCGGGCAAGGTCGTGCTTCAGACGCTTAGTTTCTCTGAGGTAAATGATTGAAGAAAAGTAAAATTATGGAACAAATGCACCCCGACACACTTTCCTTTTTTGTCTCTTTCTTTGTTTTTTTACATGGTTCTGACTTATTAATATTTACCATAATATTTCTTCATGTAATTTTATTTACTTATTTATTTTATTTTTATTTTATAGGTTCACAAAACTGGACTTAACACTGACGAATAACTAATTGTAAACATGTCTAAACAAATGGTACTTATGTGTAAAGTCCTTCTAGAAGTGAACACTTCATGTTATAAAAATTAAATTATTTACACTTTTTAACTAAATCTACAAATGATGTAATAAAAAAAGAATATAGAGAGCTATGATAATTAAATAATATGATATGATATGTAATTTTGTCTATGTGTCAGATTGAAATTGAAAGTAAGTATAATTACTTACTTTCAATATCAATGTAATACATACGGAGATACGAATATTAATTCGTATAGGTAATAATCTTGCTGATCGTTCAACTGTTCGTTCTTTCGTTCAATGGTTACGTCCGCAATTCCTTCCCGCCATTTTTGTGTTCCATCAAAATTGAATTTATTTCGTAGCTGTTGCAGTTTATATTTATTATTTGAGGGTACCTACTCATAATATATTACATGTATATTTTTTTTATTATTAATTTTAATTTTGTATGTAATAAAACAAAGCTTAGAAAAAGAAATACATATTATATCACGTATATTTGTACTAACCGCCATATAACAATATACCTACGTTTAAAATACATTTAAGTGCCCACAAACTTAGCTAGACTGGCAGCTGTTTTCGTTTGCAGAGCTGTAGAACATCAAATAATCGCATCATATACCTATGTACCTACTTGCAATCGAAGTGATGTCAAAAATTACAACGTTTTCCCACAAAAACCGCAAGCGGTACGATAACATCGAAACGCGAATGTTGCCTAAACGGTAATTTCAAGTAATCGATACGGAGTCGCGGGGTGTAATGAGTGAGGTTCTCAGGAGCCAGCGGGGTGTTCGGGGGAGCGTATCTCCGTGTGAGATCTGACGATTTGCGGTATGTTTCTAAGTCGCAACTTTATAATAGCTCAATATAAAGGGCCTTTATTGTTTGATCCTTTTTTAGTTAAGTTTAATAGTAATTAAGTGAGTTCCCGAATTGATGAATAGTAAAAATTCTTTAAGGTTCTTGCTATTCATACGCGTATATAATTCATTATTTGTAGTTTCGTTCGATTGTTATCGGTATTGAAATATTTCACTGATAGATATCATTATGAATATTGCAATATTAGTAAAGCAGAATAATATGAACACCATAATAAAATCTGAAGAATAAAATGATATAATAGATTTGCGTTTTATTTCACACAGTTATTGTATAATGCTGCGAGTTCTAGTACAAGTAATCTGACGATCATAAAATATTACGGCAAGAACTACACCTTAATAATGTTTGATTCGCATTCGCTTAATGTTTTTCTCATAAGTTAGAGGTTAGTGATGTGTTATTAAAGCGTAGATTACGATATTGTTCTTAAAAGTATAACGAGTTTAAAAAAAATTGCACATATCCAGAGGTATGGCAGTGGGGCCGAGGCGGGAGCGCATACGCTGCATCCCGTCGCATAAAGGCGCGCGCGCAGGTGGCCGACACACGATACGCCATTGTCCCGGCCCGCGCGCTCGGGGCCTCCTCCGTTTGTCTCCTCTCAATAGCATTCCTGACAGACAACGCTCACTCCGCTACTAATTACGCGACGGCAAAGATTATACAGCTTCCGAGACTGCGTTGCGGTTTTTGGATCAGTTGTCGGATTACTAAAGGCTAAGCTCTGCTTGGTTTAGAATCAAACTGCCACGTGTGAAGATATACCGAGATGTTTGTTTATTCTTCTTACTAAAGTTTATCATCATAATCAACCTACTCACGTCCACAGCTGGACTTAAATTCTATTTATTGAAGTATATTCTTTTGATTTTCGTATTAAAGTTTACTGAAAATATTAAGTTTAGACGCGATACCATAGGTATCTTATCTTAAGTATATGTATCTTAGAGTTATAGAGTCTGACACTATTCTTAGTTCTAATGTCTTGTTTTGAACGATGCGATGATTACCATAAGCTGCCACGCATTGCGGACCATGTTTATGATAACAATTTATGGTGGCCACACTGCTTGGTTATTTTTAACTTGTTTTTTTTAACCATAAGCTATTTTTACAACAGATAAGTATGAAATTTTGTATAACAAGTTACTTTATACTTCTGATTTAAAAAAGGGTAAGATTCTTTCTAATATAAGTGCCTATCTTAAAAGATGCATAAGCACACTTCCGGAGTTTCTTTCGCCGTTACATCTCCATTGATAGTAATTTTCCGAGACGGTGGTAGTTTCATTTCAAAGTACAAAAAGTGATCTAAGGAATTAATTTTGAATAAATGCCATTTGAATTTGAATTTGATAATTACGACGAAGTAAGTTTATTAACTCACAATGTCTTAGTTGATGTATAGTAGAAAGCCACAATGAATATATTAAGTGTTCATTGATCTGAAAATGTGATCGGAGGTGCTAATAGTTCGGCACGCGAGCAGCTCGCTGTTACTCTATGATAGGCCCCACTGACTCATCGTGCGTGTGCGCACAAAATGCGCGAGCGATTGAAACGAACGAATGAAAAGCGTTTTGTGGGGTACGTCTTCTTCATTGAGAGCGCATGTGCTTCATCACAAAAGCCCCCGCCGTACATATTTAGACTCCATTCGCTTTATTGACGGCTGTCAATTGTAATTTGGCATAGCTTAATAAAAGATTTAAAACACAAATTCGCTTTTCTGTCATTGCATCGTTGTTTATTAGAATACAAGATAAGATCAGGCCTGTTATTCGCTGAAGGCGCAGGCAGAGTAATGCAGTGCACTCCAACGTTTCACCAATTCTCATATACGTCCAACCGGGGAACAGAGGGTGAACCTATTGTACGCGGTACAAATCCAGACGACACAGAAACTGGGAATTTCAAGTTAAAATTCCAATAACACTTTTCCTCCCTCCCTGGGGTTGTTACAAATAACCACTTGATCAGTAGTCGCCCTTGCAACCATAAGACCAACGAGGTCTTGAAAATTGTAAACAGGCTGTATTAAGAATTGTTCCGATATAATGCAAATAACTCGTTTACATGTATCAGGCGTTCCTACATATACGTTTGATCGAGTGTGCGGATAAGCGTTTTCAAGGAACACAAGTTAAATTCAAACGCTCATATAAAAAATATATACCGGTCACACGGTAGCCTAGTGCGGCATATGCGTTCGCCCGTATCGCTGCGTCCTACGCGTCTCTAACGTCTTCAACGATAATTGCGCTACGTTTGACCAAACGCTTGCGTTTCCATTTTGTCATTAGCAATTGCCTATTAATTCCTAGATTATGAGTGGAAGAGGGCATAGGGGCTGGCAATTTTCGCTCGGCACCTGGCCCTATCAGTGCAAAAACTTTTCTACGACGCACCACCTGCGCGCCTGATTCATATGTTTCTAATCGTGGCACCAGTGCGCCGGCCGATCGTTTGTCGTTCATCGATTCATTCGCGTTATGCAACGGAGACGCGACAGGGCGCGTCGTTACGCGCATCGCCTGGCGTCTGCCACTTTATAAGTACAAAGATATGTTGTTTCATTAAAGTGTCATTGCAAGGTGTATACTTCATACGAGCTTTGGTGAACCGGACTAACATAATCTGTGTTATTTTTTTTATAAACGATTTCATTTATTAGGTTTTTGATGTTTAATACTGTGGTAAAAACTTTAATACTAACGTAAGAGTAGAGGAGCGTTCCATAAAATGCAAGTGATGTTAATAAAAACTTCATTGGATATTAAATAGCAACGAAATTACATACAGAGAAAGCGTATACCTACCTAAGACACTTTCATCTACTTATTTCTTCGTATCTAAATAATATTCGTTGATTAGTAAACCCTTGTGAGATTTTTACTACACATTTTAATCAGATAGCCGTCAAGTATGCACTGTTATGTACCGGCTCTGAACTTCTGAAGTTCGTGAAAACTCCTAATATTTATGATTCTTACATAGTTAATTTTCATTAGACAATCATCCCATAATACCCGATCGGGGATTCGAGCCCAGTACTCGATCAGCACTCCCGCGTACAACAGCACCCTCATGTACGTTTCCATTTAAATTTTCAACTATGCGTGGAACCTGTACGTCATTACCAGTGTTGAGGAAAACTATCACAGTTAGTAACTGCCTTGTTTACATTGCCCGTCATAACAGGTGATGTGCACTAAGTATACAAGAGCCGTCGTGTGTAATGACCAAGAACGCTCCGGTTACAAGTACGTGGACGTACGCCAATTATCACGTTGGTAATGATTATGCAATGGCAACATAATAAAATCGCAACGACTAGTAAATCCAGTCCAACGAGCCACTGCTTTAGTGTAGGGCTGGCGATGTCGATATTTATTTATGTATTGTTTTTTGTTTAGCATTAGGCTCGCGTTTGCCGGGTAGCCTACGTGATGGGAAGCGAGATACGGGATGTAGCAAGCGTGCCTAGTGAGGTTTCTATTCAGTATTAATTTCTATGTTAATGTGGTTTTGTGGAGCACCTTGTGGAGCGAATACAGAATTGGCAGATATGAAAATGTAAATAGGTAAATGATGTATTTCAGCTACGTGGGAGGACGATTTGGTAAAGACTCCGGGCATAAGCTGGAAACTCGAGGTCAGTGCGCAATGGCTCTTTTCAGGATAGGGCTATATCTATCAGTGGAATGACAACAACTGAGAACTGGTGTGACAATGAAAAAAACGGGACGAAATGATCGTGTGGGACTTTATTGCGAGGCCGCAGTTATTAAAGCTAGTTAATACCCAAAACATATCACATAAATCTATTTGTATTTACGATTAGCTGTGCCCGCGACTTCTTCCGCGTGGAATTTTACAAATTCTAAAATGAAAGTAGCCTAAGTTATGTCTTATTACATCAGCTATCTGCCAGTGAAAGTCCCGTCAAAATCGGTCCAGCCGTACCAGAGATTAGCCGGAACAAACAGAGAGACAGACAAAAATTGTAAAAAATATTATTTTGGTATATATAGGTACCGTGAATACATACATATGCGTTTAGTAAAAAGCGGTTATTTCAATATTACAAACAGACACTCCAATTTTATTTATCTGTGTATAGATAAAATAAAATATAGGTACATCGTATTAAAATCACAGAGATGTAGTAAAATGCAAATTCCAATTTTGTAATGATTGATTGTAAAATAAATTACAGATAGTTTTATATTAATTACGACAAGTATTCTCACATGGGTTTACCTGTGCGTTGATGGACATTTAATATTCGCGAATATCTATCAGAGGTGGACGCGACATTTGTCAACGTCGCGCGCAGCCCTGCGCCCCACGTGGGCCAGCACCTGTTAGCTAAATATACCGAGCGCAATCAGCTCTTGCATCTGCCTGGATTATTGCGCAACTATATGGTGATCCCGGTTCCCGCGTCCAGATGTCCACTAGCCACGGAACATTGAACCTGTGTTGATTTTATATCTGGATCGTCAACATCGCGTCCACGTATCACATCGCTGTGGAATTAAATAGACACAAAAAAAATCCCTACCCATAACAGTGTAATAGCGTATGATACTCTGTTGAAACAGAAATGTAATCCTTGATTGGATTATTTAGACGAACATGGTATGTCATAAATATCGCGACAAAGCTGTACAGTCCGATATGGACGGGTGTGGCCATTGTGCAGACATAAAGAGGTGTTAATTCGTGTGTACAACTCCAATACAAGTAATGTTCTTCATCGAACCGACAGATATTAACATACACCAGTTTTTGTTGCGTCGCGACATCTGTCAATTATGTTTTTAATACAGTCATATTAAGTTGGGAAATAATTCAATAGTCACTAATTTAATTTATAAACTACGTAACGTCACGCATGTTATCCTCGAAGAGGTAGGCAGAGTAGTACACTCCCACGTTTCAGCAGTTACGTTTACGTCCCACTATGCAATAGGTGGTGAGGCTATTGCCATGCGCCGGGCACAAATCCAGACTCCGAGGGACTACTAGAAAATCTAAATTAGAAAAATTCTATATTGTCCGACCCAGGTATCGAACCCAGGACATCCCGATCAGTAGTCGCGCTTGCAAGCAACACGACCAACGAGGCAGTTTAGAAAATAATGAACCACTAATGTAATTTAAGATATGTTTGTTGATAAAGTTCATGTTTCTTGGTAAGTTTCAAGGGATTAGTTATGGGTTGTTGTTTATTAAACGGAAGTCTCCGAAACCGATGTACGAACATACCGAGTTTGTAAGTACAGATGTCTGGCGTTTGGTGGTCTCTACCCACTCCGTGAAGGACCTGGTGTGGCGATAGGATGATAATCAACAACATTGTTTTAAAAATATTGAGTAAGTACCTTGCAATCTGTACGAATATGATGCGGAAAAAAATATTCTCTTTTTTTAAAGTCCGCCTGCATTCAATTGATTAGTACAACTCCGATGAGTACCTACTATTGAAATTATAAACTTTTTCCACAGACGTTCGTTACTTGCTCACAAATAGAGGTGTATTTCGGGTGTTACTGTAAACGGAAATGTATCATTTTTTATTAATTCTAATTATTATTTTTAATCATTGTAACACTTAAGTTAATTTTTCATGTCTATTCTGTAATAATATATTACTCTGTCATTTTCTTAAATACTAGTTAAATTAAAATAAACTGTTCAGTTTGCATGTGTGTAAAAATTGTTTCCTTTTGCATGTCACTTTAAAAAGTTCTCACCTTATAACGTCTCTTTGAAATGTCACATGCAAACTTCTTTTCTTTACAATATGTATGGAACTTGAATATCGGTTTCTGAGATTAAACACGCCTTTTTTATTATTTAACTTTTTATTAACTTAGTGAGTAAGTAGGTTAATACATAGACTGGAAACTGATATTGTTTGGATATGACTTAGTGACCCTTTCATCAACAGTACGGTAGAAGAGGACCATCACTAGGTCATCATCATCATCAGTCTGTTACAGTCCACTGCTGGGCACAGTCCTCTCCGGAGGGTTCTAACCCATAATCGCCATGCTGAGCATGCGCGTTAGGGATCGCAGCGCACGCTTTACGAACCGCGCACGCCGATGCTCGTGGCCGGCCAGGGCGTGTAGTCGACACTACTCGAGTCTCGTAAGCGATTACAATCCTTCACAAAGCAATATCGTGAATTATTATTTATGGAGATGTATTTGTGTTCTCATTACCAGCTCCCCAGAGCGGCGCGTGCGGCTAATTGTACGCCCGCATTCTCTGATTGGTGCTGCGCTCCACATAATGCCGTTACAATTCGCAGGCACACCCCACTGAAACGCGATATGACTGAAACGCTTTAAGGTTTGTATGAGAGTTTATTTTTTAAAATTACGTCATCACCACCATCAAGTCGTTCATTCTTTCCGGTGTTCTGTCAGATTGAGATAGGTTGAGGTCACGTCTACCTCGCGCTTGCAGTGCGGGACTGCAGACGTTATTGGATTTTGAGAACTTCAAGAGGAACTCTAAGATTTCCCTCGTGATATTTACTTATAGTTACAGTAAAGAGTGATTTTAAAAAGATTTTTGAAGTAAATTTAAAAGAATCATCAATTTTAGTGGGTATTAAATAATGCTTATCGTTGTAAAATTTGTGTTTTGATCTTCCTTATAGAGTAATTAATGTAAATGAATATTGCCAGATTTTTGAAGATGACTGTTACGATATACTGTTATCGGGATTATGAAATTAATGGATTCATTGAAGCGTTTTTAAGTTATTAATAGAAACGGCGTTATGCTTGTGAATATTTTCACTTTTGCCTACACTTAAATATTTGTAGTGGTATCAATATATCGTCAGATATACTTAGCTTTGACGTAACTGGTATTTTGAGAGGAATAAAATCATACAGATTTTCTAGAAATATCCAAATATTCAATACTCAAAGTTTTTACTGAACCTATCTATTGACATAGAAGGACACAATATCCGTAATAAATATTAAACTATCGATACGAAGTTGCATAATGAATTGAGCGCAGTTCGCGATACTGTGAACAAAGTCGTATATAAAAAAATTATGTGACTTTTTGCATCTAATGATGGCTGATAGAAAAAGTGGCGTATTGTGGCCGCGGCCCAGGTGGTCGCCGCTGCCAGGCTGCCACCCGCTTCACGTCTTGTTAATCATGTTTCCATATTGGGATGTCGGTCCCCACTTCATTTGTTACTGATCTTTGCACTCTACGACATATTTTATTGAGCCCATAAAATAAAACGACATTAACAAATCCAAAAATCTCCACGAAGATCAATGTTTAGTTTCTCAGAAATTGTGAACGATTGGAATTAGTGTAAATATAATTTATTTATTTTTACTAACACAACACAGCCTCGTTGATCGTGTTGGTTGCAAGAGCGACTGCCGATCAAGAGGTCCTGGGTTCGATTCCCAGGTCGGGCACTATAGAATTTTTCTAATTTAGATTTTCTAGTA
>DWDU01000653.1:0-17628 GCA_018245575.1 Jemadia suekentonmiller | reverse complement strand
TATGTACATATAAGTACTCGTAATGTGGTTTCTTTCCATACGTATTTAGCCAACAGACGCGTTGAGGTAAATAAACAAAATCCACTAACTACTATGGCTACTTTTTTGCTACGTCTATTATCGATAATGTGTTGACTACAATCTTCCCTGCATGTGTATCAAAATATGTAGTAGGTACGTACAATATTTCTGTAGTAAGCAATATCCTTTATTTTTTTGTTCTATTCTAAGTTTAGTCTAATGTTATATTGTTTTATTAGTTTTTTTTGTCATACTCTAAACTACTTCATTAATGTAAAATCTAAGCTACAAGTCGTATGTATGATTTAATAGCAAAAAACATGAATGTTCCCCTTGCCGATGTTAAGATCGTCCACCCTTAAGGCAGGCACAATCGGCCGGAAGCGGAAGGCGCGTTTCGCGAGATGGTGAAATTCGGCCACAGCTGCTCAAGCGCCAGCTGTCTAATAGCTCATTTCCGTTGAGTGTTGGAGTTGAACCGTTTATACGGTTGTTTCGATGTTACGCTTATCAACTGATTATATATTAGTGTCTGGCCCACGAAAACCGAATTACGCTATATTGATATCATGTTCAATATAGGTACTGTTATTCATAATCGACGTGCGTGTGTGAAGAGAGCGGTGAAGTTAGAAGGAGCACGATAGGTCTGTAATAATAGAGATGTATGCCGCTTGTTGCTCTCTGCCTACCCCGCAAGGAACCTGGCATGATAGTATAAAGATAACATTATATTGTAATTGCAAGAATACTCATTTGATCGTAAACTAATGGGTAGGTAACAAAAGAATTTATATTCTAAATTTTTTATTCCAAAAAAAAAACTTATATTATAATATTTGACTGCCTCACATTGATCAAGTACTGCTTCTGCTGCATCAGGTACTACTGGATTTTTGTAACAGAATTTCTACTTATAATTTTTGGCAAAGGTCTCACCCCCTATTCTACAGTGGGACGTAAACGTAAATGTTGAAAGTTCGTGTTTTCATTAAACAACCAAATATGCATACAATTTGATGTTAAGCTTCACAATCCATAGACATCGTTTTTCAATATATCACAAAGTTAATTCCTGAGTCGTGATAAAGCGTCGCTCTCATCCCTAAGGATCAAATAGGCTTGCTTTAGCGGTTCTGCCTACCACCACACATAGTTTAATATACCACGGTTCGGTTAGCGCCCTCGTTTTACCGTTTACGTGTGAAATGTTAAATGATAATCGGAAGTTTTACCCGAAGCGTTGTGATATGGGGTTCTTTAAGAAAAGCGCAAAGATAGCTTTCCTTCAACGCGGGCTATACATTAGTTATCATAGGCGCCGGAGGCCACTTACGAGTACATCAGGTGGCCCGGCTGTCTGACGGGGTTAATATAAAAAAATACTAAAGCTGAAATATTCAATTCATTTGTACGTATTCACGATACTCTCGATCTCCAGATGTCAACGCGGAGTGGTCCACGTACATTAATAACAATCGCTCGCATGTGTCACATACATTTTTTACACGTATGCCGTCTCGCGTGTCGCATCCGCGACGCGCTATTTATAGATGCATTTTAAATTAGTTATGATATAAAAAAAGACTTATTATTTTTATATGTACAAGGGAGAGCGGCTAAAATTTGCCCGTCGATTCGTCACCTGGAATAAAAAAAATGTTCCTAGACGTTAATTATGGGATGTTAAAAATATAGACAGCGTTAATTTTAGATAATGGACTGGTTGAACTTGATATTCACCACGCTTAGTAGTGTTCACCAGTTGTACCTATGTTTTATACAAATGTATTTTGTAAATACAGTTTGTTAAGCTAGACGTATGAAAATATTTTGGGAATCATAAAAATGGTGAAAGTGATCTAATAAAGCTTTTTTATACAACTTTTCTACAGATCAAATTGATTAAAAGTCGAAAATATGTCATGAACAGGAAGTCTCCACCAGCACTAATATGACTTATATTCATTATCTTTCACTAACCATGAAATGTCTATGACATTTTCATTTTATTTTGATACTATAACGCACTGTCATTAATTTTATAATAATGCACGACGACAGGCGATACAAATAGCCGGAAAAAGCTAGACAATAAAATTTTATAACAAGTTGTCATATATGGCTCAAAGGTGACATAAATATACTTTTTTTTTTTTTTTTTTAAATATACTAAGATATTTTTTAATTTATCGTCCTATTTTGGTTACAGATTAAGTACCGTACACATTTAAGAATATCTGGAAATGCAAAGTCAGGCTAAGTCCTAAGTCCAGTTGTAGGCAGGCTATTGCTGATGACGATGAAGATGTTTGTTACCAAACAAAAATCCTGGTTCCGGTTAGTCTGGATATAGTTATAAATAGTTAAAATAAAAATATTAAAGTAGGAGAAATTTTATCCGAGAATACCTACTACCCATAGATTAAATCCTTTTGTAAGGGCAAGATTCATAACTATTTACATTGGAACATGAGTTACTAGACAAGACATTATTAAATTTTTTTAACAATTTTTTCATTGTTCTGTTAACAAGCAGAGGTGTTTAATGTATTGCAACTGCTAGTAATTTGAAATACTCCATTAACAACTACCGAAGTGTTAATTAATAAATACTCCTGTTCTAATCATGTTTCTGTTCTGCTTCAGGGACATCTTAAAACATTTTCGCATGTAAATTTGTACCTACCTAGTTATCCCCGCGAGCGACAACTTAAGATCCCTCTGTGCTATGTACTCGTAGTTCTAACGAGGACTGATTATTTGACAGCATTTTTCATTTTAAATACCGCTGTACTGTTGTTACCAGTCTCTAGTTAACGCGCATGATTTGCACTGACGTATATTCAGATGTATTAATCAAGGTGAAGAGAAATATCACATACCTAATAATCGGTAAGCAATGTATTATTCCATTGATTGAGAGAAGTGATTATAGAGAGTTTTAGAAAGAATTTAGAGTGACGGAGAGGCCTCGGAAATGTCGGTCTCGAAGGTTCTCCGCCAGACATAAGACAAGCATTATTAACTAAAGAGTTTGATCATAATTTTTGAACGGAAGTTTAATGTATTAAGTACAAACCATTTTTAAATAACGTTATTTTCAAATATGAAAAGTTAGGAATAATTACTAGTATATATTTTATTCTAATTTTTAACTAAAATAATATTTTTTTTTTGACATATGATTATGCATTAAAGATTTTCGTTAAAGATTTTTTATAAGGATATATACTTGTAGTAAGTCAATTCGTTTTTATGAAGCGTAACTGGATTATTCAAGCATTTCTCCATCTGCCGGCGAAGCCTACAATCCGCAGAACCACAAAAAGCCACGCGCCCGGCTTCCGCCAACCTGTTTCCGCTCCGCCATACTTTAGCGCGCTTGTATGTTTGATGTACTTACTAATGTGAATTAATTTACACAATCAAGGTACGTAAAATATTATGTACATAAAATATAGGTATTCAATATATTTATAAGACGCGCTCCAAATAGGTGGAGTGACGATATAAAAAAGAGGTTGCAAGCGTTTAGATACGAGGAGCTGAAGATCGAGCTCCGAGGCGTACTACTGGACAGGCTATATCCAGCAGTGGACGGAAACAGTCTGATGATGATTACGATGATAAGTGAATAAATATTAACGTCTGTTTTTTACGTCCACATTTTAAAAGACTGAAAACTAACCCATCATTGTGTAATGTTAAGTTACGATAAAAGGTGAAAATAAGGAACCATTTGCTGTGTGAATAACTGTCTATTGAGACGTTAAGGTTGATATAAAGTTGGAGTTGTTATATTCAAATTAGGATAAACGTATTATCATATACAGCCCTACATTATTCACTATATATTTTTAAGTTTCACGTATATCAAGTTTGATGAATGTTGCTGAGACTTCCTTATGCTATAACCATCTTTGAGAAGATTGCAGTGTGAACAAAAAAAGCATGTTTAAATACGTTGGACATGAGATGAAAAGCTAGTGGTAATCATAGAGAAAGTAATCCAATGCTAATAAACAATAGGAGCGTGGTGCTGCGCTGAACATCTGGTCTCTTGTTGATGTCAGTGTGTTTAAAGTTGCGATTGCCAGTTGAAACAAAACGCATCGTTTTAATCGCTAGTGATTATGTAACGTTGAGAACATTATTACATTTTGTTCCAATTTAGGAAAAAAATTGAAGTATAATAAAATGTATGGTTCAAGTGTTTCATTCGTGCTTTGGCTTATGGAAAGACTGAAGATTGATTTCTCGTTACGTCAATATCGATTAGTTAGTCCAATGGATCTAATACTATTTATCGTTGCATATTATTATTATTTATTGAGTGGTAGTTTTGGTTAACGAAAGAGGACAACCTATTCTCAGCAAATAATATAATTTACAGTTCGAAAAAAAAATTTAAATATAGGCACATATGTCTAAATCGTTTCTTTCAAAGTTTGGTACTCGTATAAAAACGAAGAGGTAGAAAAATAACTCAATATGTACCTAAAGTACGGTATTTCTAATCAATAAATGTTTTAAGCGGTTCTAAAGATAATTTTCTATTACTCAATTGATAGAACCCGCCACACGACAGTTCCCAGCAGCGGGCTCACAGCAGCGTCGTGTAATCTTATTACAGTGTTGTTCAAAGCTCGCGTAAAACGAGATTAAGCTCTTAACGCGCTTTCGTGACGCGATCCATTGTATTTGGCGCCTAATCCTATTGTCCCTAAACTCGGTAATGTCTCTATGTGGCCGTGAGTTCGACAGAGATTTGGTTGCGACCGTCGATGTATTTAGCTACAAGTATAGTAAGCCCTGTTTAGTTTTACAAGACCATCACACCATCATCAGCTTACTGCAGTCCACTGCTGGATGTAGGCCTCCCCTTAAGGGTTATGCCTCTAATTACAACGCTAGGCATGCGGGCTTGGGATCGCAGAACACAGCCTCTGGCACCACTTACGCTGCAACTCATCAGCGGCCAGGGCAGTTACCTCTGTCTAGGCAGACCGCGCCATACCGCGAGCTGGTAGTGCTGGGTTTAGTCGCCTATTACAACATCCTGTATTCCGGCACGGCTCGGACAGCGTATTGCAAAACCCTTTACAAGACACTTGTAGTAAATACTGATGGGTGGTTAACCTATTAATTGAATTTTCTTAACAGAGTATCGTTGTTCTACATATCTTTGCAATGGAAAACTCAGGTCGGTGAATATAAAGTTTATTAAATACCTAACAGTCACTCAAAACTTCTAACTCCCTATATGATTTCGTTTTTATAATCGCTCTTCGCTGACGGTGTGTAAGGTTCTTTAAAAAAGAGCGAAACTAGCTTATCTAACACTTATCTAGTTTATATCGCAACCAAGAAAATACATGTAATCCGATAGAGTCATCTATTGAATTGTTTGCGATTTTATCATCGTGTTGTTCTCCTCTTTTGTGTTTTGGGAATAATGATCTTATATTCTTTCCAATTATTATTGAACAACGAGACATCTAAATGGCACCTCACAACATTGTACGTAAGAAATGTACTAGCCCTAAGAGTCTTATTACAGAAACGAAATGGCAAAGTTAGAAAAACGATACTGTGCTATTAAATGCCGATAATGTCGAGCAAGAGAATGGACGCATCAAACTACTATATAGATGTGTAGATATTGTTACTATTTCATGTACACTGGCCACAGCAATCCCCGATTGTATTAGTTCGATAACATCTGGCAGACAAGGCCGTCGAGGTGCATGCTCAGTTACTGTAAACAATCAGCTCTCCGCACTCAGAAGTTCCAATCATACGATTGGCTCCAAATAAGGAATGTATCATACTGTCTTTTGCGATATTCAAAATACATTTTATTAAAAATATATATATCATATGTAATATAATCACAAATCAATCAATACATCGTTCCAGACCTGACCAATTTTTGGAAAAATGTTGTCCTCCACCAATAAGTTTTGACATACAAAGCGAAACATAATCCAATCTTTATAAACAGTGATCTGATAATGCATTATCACGTATCACAATGCATCCATTTTCGATCACAAAAACTGTAGCTACTCAGTGCAGTCGCCAAATCGATGCGTGTTTGCACTGGACCGATAGCATCTGGTAAGCAAGGCCGGCAAGGTGTTTCGCTCCGCTATTGTAACCTATCGAGTCGTTTGATGCACGTGCGCCGGCTCACTACCAATACTTTATGAAATATATCCAAATTAAATATTAGGTTTATACCACTGTGAGTCATTATATAACCTTTGTGAGTCATTACAATAACACTGTCTATACATGATTTTGTGATAAGCTTAACCAGTGTGGCACCGTTGATATTACTCCACTCGCCTTGTTAATGTATATACACACTGTAATAATAATACTTAATAAAAAAAAAACAAAAAAATATGTAGGTACCATTATGTACTAGTTGTATCGTATGTATGCAATACTAAAATTATTGGTCCCATCAGCAAGGCCTGGTCCCACAGTGAAATGAGACAGGTATGATGACCGTAAATAGTGACAACTAAGTATTTGTTTTAATTTTAAACGTTCTCTCAAAACGAAAACGAAAACGTGCTATCAAACTTGACGTAATCCATGGTTTACGACTTATGCCTACATCATGTTACTTTATATATAACTATGTGTATATGTATGTACATAGTTAAAACGAATACGGTATACTCGTTGTGACTTTCAAAATCCTGCGATTGCACAGTAGCGTAACAAAATCGCAGAAGTGAATTATTCTAATACATATCCGTTCAATTGTCCGCAAATGAATCCGGTTCTAAATACCAATTTGATCCAACGGTTCCTACGTTCAATGTAATACGAATTTTCCCACACATTCAAGCGTCACGTTGAAATATTATAATGCGGTCATAATAATGCGGTTACGGAATAAAATAAAGCCATTGTAATTAATAATTTTTATAATTATCTTTTGAATACATTTTTTCTTACAATAAGTACATTTATTAAATGATTTATAATGTGAGCGTATCTACCTGAAACGTATGATGTGAAGATTTTTAATGTTGCAGTAATAAGCTTTAATTATCATTCCTCGCGTTTGGAATTGGTGGTTTTCAGAAGAAACTTAAATAGCTCATTTTAGTTGGTATGATCAGTTAAGAATTAAGACCTCGTCGACCTTCAGAGCTTTTAAATCATGCGATGGATGGATTGGCGTCCTGTAAGCCTTTGCCAGTGAAATACCTCAACCACTGCACAGCGGTCTTGTTACTAAGGTGGACTTTACGAGCTCTACCAGTTGGATTTCAATGGATTCTGAGTAGGTACCTACATTAAAAATGAGAGTATAAATCTAAACATGACTTAATTATACACTCTCTAGAAGCGACTTGAGTAATTTTAAGTGCAATTAAATCTTTTACAAACAAACAATCAAATTATAAACTGACACAGTTATGTCGGCTTTTATATACGCAGTTATTTTCGGAACGAATATAGATATCCGCGGTTCAACTTTTAACGCTTATAACAGAGTATTTTAATAAAATTTATACGGTATAATTATTAATTACAGCAATGTAGGCTGCGATGAGCGAAGCCGTGCTCAGTAATCCTCAACCAGCATGCCCAGTTGGAGGATCATGGTTGAGGTTGAGGATCAACTGAGCAGTGCATATCCTGCAGTGGACGTCGACATGCTGATAACGATGAATATCATTATAACAGTAAAGGCGAACATCGTGAACGAACTTGCATGTCCGATAGCACTTTAGAGAATGTTCTAGAAAACTCTTGATTTCCTGTATGAGTTCGACAACCTGAACTTGGTCAGCGTGGTATGCGATGGTCTTAACTCTTCTTATTCTGCAAGGTAAATCTAGATACTATAGAAGTATTGATAATGGACTTAAATAATATTTTATTATTATCAGCCAATTACGTAACGAACCATCCTAATATTGTTCGTTTAATTTTAATATTATAAGAATTGCATTAAGACACATATTATTTTGAAATAGTGATGGCTAACAAATGTTTACTTCATTGTTTAGTTTTTTCTACCGACACGCAGATAGCGGCGACTGTGCTACTTAAATAGCTGCCCAAACACTTAAGGCCCGAGGGTTGCTCGGATCAATCTGTGGCGGCCGGGTGTTAATGCGTTTTTTCTATGACATGTGGCTACTGCCAATTTGCCGTCGACACGCAAGGTGTTCCCCTGTATCCAGAGAGCGTGTGCAGTTCCCCTGTTGGCCGCAATGGAACGTACGAAGTAATCGTAACTCAAATAATCAAGCCAAAGTAACCTACGTAAAGGTATTGTTAAATTCGACTACCATTATTGTCATTGTTAGCATACATACACAAAAAAATATTCTGAATATTAAATTGTTTATTTATGGAATGGCTGCCTTGACTGCCTCGTTTGTCGTATTGGTTGCGTGGGCGACTACCGATCGGTAGGCCTGGGTTCGATTCTTGGGTCGGGCGGTACTAAATTTTTCTAAATTAGATTTTCTAGTAGTGGCTCAAAGTTTGGATATGTGCCCGATGAATGGCAATAGGCTCACCACCTATTCCATAGTGGGACGTAAACGCAACTGGTGAAACGTGGAAGTGTTCTACACTCCTCTGCCTACCTCTTCGGGGATAACAGGCGTGATGTTACGTTATACAATCTAAAATTCAGATAACTGTAGTCAACAAACTTTTGTAACACGAATGACTTTGAATATGAATATCGTTGAAAAGCTGAATTGTCAGGAATAACAGTATCATACATACATACTATTCTCAGAGCTATAAGGAATTTTGAACGATAATTACATATATTTCATTACGCGATGAAGGGTGACAACTAGTTCATATCAACTTGCTTTTGATTACACAAATTGCGGACAACACTTAAGCTACGGCTGGCTGGTAGTGGAACGCCATACGAACATTATTATGTGTATTATCCCAATGTTCGGCGAAACCCCCGTGGAGCGGGAGACGTTAAACGACTAGGGGGAACGTATGTGCCTACTAAATTTGTAATACACCAACCTGCTTTAGAGGCTTTGCAAATTTTATGAGACGGTGGGCTCAGCGTTCCCAAATTACTCGCGCGGAACCCAGCAATAAATTCCACAGCAGTATACCGAATACAATTACATTAATCTGAAAGACCATGCGAGGTAGTTAATCTCTATTGTTACATTTTATGCTATCAGTGTAAGGACACGGATATGTTATAAGTATATTTACAAAAAATAGAACGTAAGATGATTTCGGACAACAACTTTAAAAATAAAATTGTCACTGGCTTTGTTGGTCTCTACTAATCTTAATTTTGCTTTTATTACATATGTTAAATCTGAATTTGATGTATGCTATCATGTCGTCAAGTACACAATATATATACTATTAAGCAATTAATTGCTATGAAAACGGTCGCGTGACAAAAATAGCGTAAGTAAATGACATTTATGGAATATACTTTACATTACATCAAAATACGAAATGAAAGTTTTACGTCAAAATCACGTAGCAGTATGCGATAGGGGTCTTCATCACTCAATTACCGAGTTCTTTCAGAATATTATGTCCATTTCAGAAAAACAATTCAAAGATGTAGGTTGTGTAAAAGGTAGGAAGTGACAGTGTAAGTCAAAAATGTAACAAAGTACGAATATACAAAATCAAGAGAAATCATACAAGTACCTAAATTCAAAGCTGTATGAGTAGGCGTCCGACGAGCAAGATTTTTCTAAATTTTATACTTTAAGTATTTATCCTAACAATAGTACCTGCGTACAGTAATTGCATGTAATTGCTCGCGTCGAATTTATGTTTGACATTTCCTTTTAAAAATAAACGAATACAACCGGACTTTTGGATAAACAGTGAACAATTATACAATGTTAGTGGGCACAAGTTTTATGCACATACCCATTGAAATAGTCCCCTACTCTATTTCTATTACATTTCATTACTAAATAACCAAATACATACACAACGCATACATAGGTACATAATAACACACCTGTATTTACCCAAAGCGGTTGGCAGAAGAGTGCAGGACACTCATGAATCACCAATTACGTCACACGTCTGACCACGCAATAGGATATATGCCTATTGGCATATACCGTGCGCATATAACCAAATAAATAAGTTTTAAAAGTATCTTATGTTATAAATATGTTAAAATCAATTTTCCATAACAATTTGAAAAATTGATTGTCATCTTTTGGACAGTGGTAGAGTGCCAAAGGCTGTAACAAAGTAATTACTGAACAAATTCTTAAAATCGTAATAAATATTGTATGTAATAAATCTTTCAAGTTAAATCTGAAGTGAGCACAAGTAATATTCTTATGCGCTGATAGCTCTCTTCTCCTTCTTGATTATTGTAAGTTAAAGAAATTTAAACACCACAAATATATGAACATAAGTATTATACGTAAAATGATTGTATGTGTTATATTTGATTGGAAACATTTATGATCGTTGGTGATTCGATATCCAAGCGAGATCACTTTACACTTTTATAATTTGATCTCAAAGATTGCAATGTGACCGGCATTTCTTCCGGCACTTGATTGATCGTACAGTAATAGGTAATATTTCGTTTCAAACAAACATTTTGAATTGACGTGTTATAAAGCGGTGTCATTTAAAACAATCTAACTATATGATTGAAACTCGATCTATATTCTACTGTTAAGCGCATTCTCTTCGCAACTATAGAGGAAATGGAGCATACTCTGCCACGCTTCACCAGTGCGGCGTGTGTACGGGTAAATAGACAATTAATATACCGCTGGTTAATATATATAGAGTATGACGTCAGTACTGAATACATAATAACATTTATTTTGCTTCACCGTGAAGTATTGAGATAAAAAGTGTTTATGCACACGTTATGACGTAAAGTGATAGCGCACTGCGAACAGTGCCTCGAATACCATGGTCCTGTTACGCTACATAGAGATGTTCGAATAATAACCAAGTAAATCACGTACACGAGTTGGTATGTGAATACATAGTATCGCTATATTTCAGGTACGTTTCTTCATGTTCTTGTTAAGACGCCATATTAACAATGATGAAATCTGAAAAGTGATGAAAAAGTGAAACTCTTACGAAAATACAACGTAATTTTTTCAAATAAGAGCGAGATGACAAATTCCTCTTAGAAGGTAGGTAGATACCTACCTTAAATCATTTATTGCACTTTCCAACCTTCTACATAGAAAACATAATATACACCTGTATTTACGAAGAAGTACATATGTATATTCCTTTTGTATTAATTATTTTAAATCCCATTATTGATATACATATATATTTATGTAATACTCTTTACAAATTCATTAACTGCATGTACATATTATATGTACCTATCTGATAACGAAATTTGGTTTAAATTTGTACTTTTAACTGAATAATATGCATAACATCGTGCTTATAATCCCCGAAGTATCAGGCATTAGTCATTAGTTACGTTTACATCCCATTATGAAATCATTGGTGAGCCTATTCTCACACATCGGGCACATATGCAAATTCCGAGCGACTACTAGAAAACCTAAGTTAGAAAAATCCTCTAGTGGCCGACCTGGGAATTGAATACATGGCTGCAGTCTATAATCCATATAGTTTCGTTTTCAGATAAACATCGTTGCATTTTAATTATTTTCCAAATACCCAAAAACATCGAAATTATGTGAAAGTGAATAAATGTAATAGACATATTGTCGAAAGAAAATTCCCCCAGCTATTTCGAATAAGATATTATCGTGCATACAAAAAATATATATTATGCGTAAGAGCCTCGAGTAAATCTCGAAGCCTGTCAAGGGCGGCAAGCGAGTCGCGTTCTACCCTTCGCGATCTCTCCCCCCGAATTTATGGCAATCCAATACGGCGGCCCGACTTTGAAGCACAAACATCAACGCAGGGGTAATCGATACTTGTTTGTATTGTGCAAATGTAACCACTACAATATCATTTACATCGCAAATATTGCACGTGTTCAAAAATAATTAAATCGGTGCCAATCACGTTTAACAAAATGCAGAAAACTGCAAGTAAATAATGTACAATTAAAAAAGTACTATTAAAAGAAAAAAAACGTGTGCGTCTCGGGACGCCCGACAGAAGTGATAACTTAAACTAATCTAAGTTGAATTATTTAATATTGAAATTGTTTAACTTGAGAAAAGCTTAGGTTATTTTTTAAATTTTATATGTATTAATATGATAATGTATGGAAAGGTTATTTATCAATAATATTAATATAAACTAGCTCATATTCTAATATACCTAAGTATGTACTTATTTTAAAACAAGCATAAGCACACCTATGGAGTTTCTTTCGCTGCTACTTCACCATAGCGAGGCATTTTACGAAGCCGCGGCAGTTTCGTTTTGACGTACAAAAAGTGTTCTAATTAACCAATTTTGAATAAATGACATTTGAATTTAATTGACAGACGTGCGTCGTACAGCGTTACTAGGGTTGTCAACCTTTTTTGTCTGAATGTACTATTTTTTTTAAATCCTTTACTTTAGCAAATAATTCTGTTCGGAGCAAACATATTACGTCTGTTGAACGAAAGGCACGTACAGAAATCGCGGGATCTGTTTTTTATTTTATTTTATTAGTTATACAAAATATAAATATTGATCTATTCTACTAAAATATAATATTTTCGTGTACCATATATTTTTCAACAGTATATAGTACGGAGTACCGAAATACAGTATTTTAGCAGATATTGAACGGTACCGTCTAATAGAGAACATTGGTCATTCTTTTTTACTATTTCAACGAGTCCACTAAACGTTAAACACAATCGTGGTCAATGACGGTAAAACGCGTCACCCCATTCGAAATTTAATTATGAAATACGAAAATCCTAACAATTATGTAGAAATTCTAACGTATCACGGCACTAAATAGTAGTTTGCATGTTCGGAAAGTGGTTTATTGGGGCCCACATTTCCACGGGCGAGATATGAGTGTAAGTTCGAATTCGTGAGGGCGGGCGGTCAATGGCTCGAGTCGCCTAGACCGCCGAGTGGGTCGATAACCCAATTGGCTGTGGCCATATTATATGACTGAATTATTATAACGAGTAGACTTTTAGCCAGCCCGATGCAGAACGTGACACTATTGGCTGCGTTACGACATTAGTTCTATAGAAATAAATTATAAGTAAGTTTTTCTATGTTGACAAAGCAATATTAGCAGCTTTACTACTGATATGAAAAAATAAACATATTCAGATTTAGAATAAAATTACAGTTGAGTTTTTTAGTTTTATTTCTGCTATATTCCAAAGTGTATAAATAACAAATTGTTACTTTCTGGATCCAAGATTTAAGTATTTCTACAAGTGTAGCGACCAAAATTTATTTAGTAAAGAATGACTAAGCCGAAGTAATACTTAAATTAACGCCGAAACTTAAGTAGATTAATATACAATTTGTGCAAATAGCCATGCTGGTGACATAAATATCAGGATAAGCGACAAACACGAAGTCATGCGGGCCGTGAAATAAGGCAATCAGACGATAAAATAAATGTGTTACAAAAGCGGTAATATCAAGAGAACGAAAATCGTTTTATTTTGGTTACCAAAACTACACATTAATTTTCTGTATTTTTTGCTTTAATGAGTAGGTACGTCCGCTCGTCTCTCGTACATGTAAGTATTTTTTCAAGACCCGAAACGCATAGGTCGAGTCGACTTATTACGAGTATCCTCAGATCTATCTGTTTGCTAAATTCTCAATTAACAGAAAGGACTGGTACATACACTTCAAAATATGTTTCTCAAGCTGTAGTCTCACGTAGCTACTTCACAGTGCAGTAAAACTGTTTATACACGTCCCCTGTGAACTAGGAATATCCGTAAACATACAATTACAGGTATTGGAAGTTGAAGAATACCCTTCGTTCTGGTTTGGGGGAGACGTTTGCCAATAACGTATCATACGTACATGTCCTGGTCAATATTATGTATTTACTCTAAAACGAGGTAACAAGTAAATACACAAAATACACCCAAGTACTATAAGAAAACACTTCATAAAAAAAATTCCTAAGTAAATGCGCAATTACGAGCATTGCAATTTCGTTCTTATCTAACAGAGAAAGCCTCCGATGGAGGAAATCGTGGGAGTTCGCTTACCGTAGAAAGTAAATACAAAACGCTAAGTTCACAATGCATCGATGTGATTATAATTATCATGTTTCTAGTGCTTTACCGTTTTTTGACATCGTTTGTTTGAAAGAATCGTAGCACCCACACGCGGTTTGCGGTTCAAGAGAAAATACGATTGGTGCCTCTGCCTATTAATTCTGAGTAATGATTGTCAAAATCGTACGGTATTTTTGAATTATGAATAGTTTAATACAAATATTACATTATTCAAACATTTAATATACCTCCAGTTATTCATCATAACTTCTGATATTTCTCTAAATCTGCATCGATTAGAACAATAAAATATCTGAACCCATAGCAAACGAGCGATTAAACGTATTTTATTACTTACACGATTCCAGAATTACTTTCTCCTTGGCTTTAAGCGATTATTGAATAAATACTTCTCTACGCAACTCTTTGATGACAAGGAAGTATACACATATGTATATCTATATACATATTGTAAATGCTACTGATACCTACTAAAGCCGATTGTAACTTTCATTGATTATGTTAAAATAAAAAAAAGTTATTTGTAAACTTTTGTTGTTCTCGTATATAACATCTATCATTACTTCACTTGACGGCCGCAGCTGATACTTGGTAATGAAAAATGTAACCTCAGAGTGGAGGCACACGAGTGCTTTAAATGTGTGGATATGTGGTTCAACGCGTTGGTGAGGTAAAACCTCGGCATCTCGATATCGCGACAGGAAACTGTGAAAAACCCGTAATAAGTCGCGATGAGTCGAATAACAATGCAACAGATGCGCGCGCCGCGCTCCCGCCCCTCGCGGCGGACGCGTGCGCCGGCCAGCCGCAAAAATGTTCGCAGTACATGCATTTATGTATGTTTTCAGATTCATCTCGGGACGTTGACTTTCCTCGACGGCGTACTATAAAAACACAACCATAATACATAAATTACAAAATGATATACTTTATAGGTTTTCCACTTCATTCGGTCCCTCATTCATCGTTGAACATAAGCCCGTGAGTGTTGAATGAATCTGTTTCTTTTCTAAATCCGATGTGATAGGGAATACATTATTTTTTATAAGTGACGAATATTTTTTGATTTGTGTCATATGATAACGTTGATGTAGCATTAAGTGATGACAAGTGAGAGTAAATAGAGGCGTGATCCATGTTATGTTTTAATAACTCAAATAGTGAATTACAACTATATCGTCATGCTAGGTGCCTTACGTGCAGGCAGAGCGCACCAAGTGTCAAATATCTGTATCGTTATAGATCTGACATAACTATTTTACAGTCATCACCATAAAGTGAGTGAATTAAAAATGTTTAAGGAATATTTAGTATGCAACATGCTTCAAATTGCTGTGGGATAATAATACTCGTATAAGAAGTATTCGTAAATTATCTTTAGCCGTACAATGACGCCACAAAGTTATTGTAGAAATAATAATGCTTTTAAAGTAATTAACTTTATCTTCCTACATGAATAATTAACTCTGGTCGTCACGCTTTCTAGCCGTATTATCCATATCTATTTCACTCCGTACTGAATGTTGTAACATTAGGAAATATGTACGTATATTGTTACCGAAATACTGAATGATAAAAAAAACTTTATCAGCCTACAAGATGCATAATAATATAATTAATAATCCTAATTATCCTTATAATTAATAACCTTAATTGCCAACGATATGGCGTAAAGGTTTTAAAAATCCTATAGGTAGTTTGTTTAAATTTAGATTATAAAAATAGTCGCAACATTTTATTTTATATCGTAATATATAGATTTTAGATTACAAAAATAGTTGCAAAAAATGTGTAGATAATAAAAATAGAGTAGGTAAATATTAACCTATATTTACTCATTACTCATATCGTAAAGCAGTGTTTTCTTCTAGTACCTACTAGCTGCTCGGTGTTATTCTAAACAGAGCAAAAGCACTGCTAGTTATACGGAAGTTACGTACTTTTACTGAAACAACGCTCTGTAATAGTGCATAATAACAACCGAGACAACCAGCAAGGAAATAGCTTCGCGCAGTCGGACAGCGCCTAAACAACTATACTTATAGTCAAATGAGTCCGTGGGAGGATGTTAGTGAGCGTGTGTGAAACGCGCGCGACAATAGGGCGAGTGCACACGTGAGACAAGCTCCGATTTAGACGAACCGGAACAATGCTGGGCTGGTGGCGCAATCCTAGCATCCGTATGTGCCCATCATAATTATGCGTTCGGAGCGTAGGAGGCATGGGAACATGCGTTTATTGCCTTTTACATACGTCTGACTTCGATTAATAGAAGTTGACGACTTCGCTTGTTATTAATAAGTTTAAAAGTTGTACACTTAATTCGTTACAATAAATTATTGTTGAAATTATGCAATGAACGCGCCTGTGCGTGTGCGTATTCGTGATTTATAGTAATTTTTTTTCGGAAAATACATTTTCTTATCTTCAGTTTGATCTTTGATAAAATCGATTCACAAAGCCGTATTACATTTAGTAATGGTTTTTTACGTAACGATACAAACACAACTTCAGATTTAAAAAAAATAATTGATAACAAATTCTTATTTGGGTTTTTGAATGCGCTTTTGTAATAATAATTACGTAACTGTCAGTGTCAGAATGACCAATAATAGAACTTTCGGTGGCCGTGTCACTTTAAATATTCCGGCCTATTTTGCGCACATTGCTAAAAACAAATTGTTTTATTGGCAATAATATGTACATTGGCAACTTCGTATGGCGATAAGCAACATTATATTGTGTATCGTTAACAAGACCATTGATGTTTACTACTCAATCGTATAATTTAGACGTCACTGGAACGTCCCTTTTATTGTCGGGGCTATTAATGCGCCGCCCACTACGCGCCATAAATTATGTTATAAACTAACTCGATAGCGATCTATCTTCGATCTATCACTGTGACATATCGTGAAGTGCTTAACCGCGCCGTTTCGTTCGTCCACATTTTGTATTAAGCGTTTAATTTATTATTAGTTCAATGAAAATGTAAACATTTGATAACTCTTTACTCGTCTATTACGTATTTAATTGTGATTGAATGAATAAGCATTGTTACAACTTATAGTAAATTACAAAAAATTATAGTGGTTAATTAAAAATGTTGCTTATGATTATGAGTTTCCATAAGATTGTATTTACGCCGAACTGTTAGCGTCTCCGATGGATTAGCTCGGTATTGTGGATTTCATTCCTAAACAGGCATTTTATATACATATGGAGCAGTCTGAAGATATTTTTTTTAGTATTTTTTATTATTATACATGATTGCCTCGTTGGTCGTGTTGATTGCGAGTGGGACTGCCGACCGGGAGGTGGTGGATTCAAATCCGGGGTCGGGCACTACAAAATTTTACTAATTTAGATTTTCTAGTAGTGGCTCGGAGTCTGGATAAGT
>DWDU01000652.1:0-17628 GCA_018245575.1 Jemadia suekentonmiller | reverse complement strand
TTTACCGGCACCCTCAACACACTTATTATTGCCGGTGGCGCGTAAATTTAAAATTGACAATGTGGAAGAAATGAATTACTAAAATAATTAAATGAATAATTAAAGAAATGAATTACTACAATAATTAATCGCGATAAGCCGAAAAGGTTCTAGTAGAACCTTATGTTTAACAGTTGGATACTTGCGGAAGCGATTCACTTATTTCTAAAGCTATATTTGCTTATTTGTTTAGATTTGACGCATTTAATAGGTAAACATTGTCAACCAATAAGAGTTCCAAATTAATTCTCAGAGCTATCAGCGATTTTAACTTGTGTTTGTAATGACGATGACATCATATCAAGTTTCCATTCTAATTTTACTTTAAGCATGCTTAACATCACTATTTGCTACTTGATGTTCGAAATAAGACGTTTTTTTATTACTGGCTAGTTAATATGTATAATTGATATATAAATAACGTAATAATATAAATGTATGAATTAAAGCAATTTTGTATTAAAAAATTTCATATGGGTTCATAATCTATTCGGTGAGGTTATACAAATTTAAATTTTGCTTACCTTGGTCACTAAGTTATTGCAAATACTTTTATAAAGAGCTTGCGGTTTACCTATATTAGTGAGGCTGCAGAGGCTCCTTTTACGTATAAGATTTTGCACCTTGCCTGGGTATTGGAGATTATAGCATAATATTAAATTTACCAAGGGAAAACATTAATTAGTTTGCTTCCAACTACATCTATGAAAGTAAGCAAATAAGTAAGTAACGTAAGTAAGTTATGGACATTTCTGGCAACTTAAACTATTAGTACAATTTTGTAGAATTACATTAATTAAATTTCTGTGTAAAAACAAGATATAGGTACTTAAGGAAATAATCAATTAATCCATCAAAATTTTAATTTCACTCATTTAGTACAATGAAAGATTATCTGGCAATAATACGCTATTATAATGAAATATACATATTTTATCCAAACATCATACGCAATTATCGCTTAATAAAATACATATTCAGGGTCGATGAACAATATCAGAGTGAACTACTTCGGTTCACCGCGAAGTGTAGGTAGGTATGTACAATTTAAGGGCGAAATTTCCATAATGCAAGAAAATACACTTATGCGCTTGTTAATGTAAGTCGCGAACTTTAAATGAACTTCCGCCACAAAATCCAATATCAGTTCAAATGAAACAAGAAACATACCAACAATACTTCCCCGACCGGCTTATCCTTAATGGGCCATATTGAAATTTAGTTCCGTTTCCAGCTTTTGTTCTGCTTTTGCGCCTTTTACAATGGCGTTGCTAATATAATATATAACATGAATAATACAATTCTATTGTTAAAAATTTCATTGCAATCTTTCCGATATTTATTGCATTTTTAATTAAAATTGCGTTAATTGTGTAAATGTGCTATCATTGTGAATTTGTTATTTCTTTGTTTTATTATTTCTTCGTCTATTTTATGAAAACAATATGACATACGTAAATCTATCAAACATCCTTATAAATTTTCCACTTACATTTTATTTGTACCATTGTAAAATTATTGAAATAATTAGGCCTGTTGTAGCCTTGGTCGCTTTGGATTCTTTTTGAGAAACGGATATTTTTCCTTTAATCTTATTATATTTTTCGTGTAGGAGTTTTTTGAATCTTTTATCTTTGTTATGTGGTATATTTCGTTAATCACACCTTAGTGTTCGCCAGATTGTTTTACAAAGTCTAGAAAGGATGTTATAGATTGACGATAATCTTAAGTCACTATAATTGTATTTAAATACCCTCTAGTCAGAATACCTTCTAGCGTCTTTCAGTTTTATTTAGAGAATTATCCACAGAATTGGTTCGCCAGGTGTAACACAAGCAAGAAAACTACAAGCAGTCTTCCACAAATGCACTTTCATAAATTTACGTCACTTTGCTAAGACGCAAAGCACCATTATTCAATAAAGTTTACATAACTTACCCCTAGGCGTTAAAAATAAAAATAGCTATAAAGGTACGTATTTTAAATTTAAATTTCTTTGTACCAAAATACAGACTTATAAAATACGTACGCTATATTTTAAGACAATTCGCCAGACAATTTAACACAATTCCTAACATTCGAATGAGCTGTACAAGTACCTATATAGAACAATATTAGCTAATTAATTTTCAATACAATGAGATGACAATACAGACTAGTTTCGTCAAAGTTATTGAACGAATAACCATGAAGATAATAGAAAATACACAAACGACGGAGGCGTTCTAAATGAAAAAAATTAAATACTTGAAATGATCCAATCTTATATGCACTGGTGGTATTACATTAGCCATCTGGTATAATTAAAATAAGAAAAATGGAAAGTTTGTAGAAAAATTAGCTTGGAACTTCAAGTACACTAGTTTTATTAATTGCCCAAAGTAGTTGCCAACGTCTTTACTGACAGTTAGTAGTCCTTAAAGACAACTAAAAGTGTTAGATGTCTCCATTAATGCTTAATTATAAAAAATTGGTAAAATTATGATTGATTAAAAATCGCCTGAAATTGATTGCCTCGTTGGTCGTGTGGTCTCTGTCCATCTCTATGGGGATTACAGGTGTGATGTTACGTTGTTCCGTTATAAATGCTTCTCTTGTATCAATCCACGTTTTAATAACCTTCGAGGCTGTGAAATAACTTCCAATCGAAATCCCAGCAGTGTTGCGACGAAAATCATTGCCATCGTCGAGAGCTCTTAAAAAGTAATAACCAACCCAGAAACTTGTTAAGCTGTGTATGTTACTCGAATTTACTTTTGTTTTTAATAAAAATGACTACTGTCATTTTTATTAAAAACAAAAGTAAAGTAAATAAAGTCAAATGTCCTATGTAAGTGCATTCCAGTATAATGCAGTTCTTTTCTCGGTGAGTTCAAAGAATCAAGTCGATTCAATATT
The DNA here is from genome assembly GCA_018245575.1 of Jemadia suekentonmiller. NCBI lineage: Eukaryota > Metazoa > Arthropoda > Insecta > Lepidoptera > Hesperiidae > Jemadia > Jemadia suekentonmiller. Next base: position 14,691 of record DWDU01000652.1, on the reverse strand, counting down.
TTCAAACATTAACGATACAGTTTTGATTTCTGCTTCATGACAGCTACAATACTCTTTTACTTACACGTTAAATGTTTATTTTTAGTAATTAGAAAACCCACTTTATCTTAGCCTCGCTCACGACAGATGATATATTCTGTCCATGAATTTTGTGTAGCGTAATGTGGACTTATTGTTAGAGGGCCACGTGCTCGTTAGCGACTTGATAAATGTATGTAGAAGAACTATGCTAAATTCAACCAAGCAGTTAGGTCAGACAAAATAGCACAGCGCTACTAGCTAGTTCCGAATGTTCTTAACGCGTCCGGTTTAGGGACTGCTAGCCGTGACAGTTATACCAACAATAGTGTTAAGTTCTTTAATACAGGATTTTTTAGGTTCAAACAGAGTAGAATGCGAATTGTAGTATAAATTAGCCCATGCGGTGTATCAGGTTCAAATGAAACACCGAGGCATATTTTATTCACTGCTGCTTCTGTAACTGCAGCTAATACTGCTTCTTCTGTTACTGTTGCTGCTACTGCCAGGAAAGATTTCGGAGATAACTAGCGCTTATAGGAATTTTATAACCGTATCTTTTATTGGTCAGTGCAATATCAACCAGTTTATGTAAGATTTCTTCTGTAATTGTATTTATCAAAGGATTTATTTTGAATTTAGAATCAATTTCATTGTCAGGTTATATCTTTCACTCTAATATTGATAACTCTCCATTAAATATTTGTTAGTGGCAAACACGTTTAAACTTATAAGTTACTTGTAAGTACTTTTACTAACTTTCTCTATCAACTCGGAGGTAGATAGATATCTCTCATTCACAGAAGTCGCTATCGACTTTAGCTCTGTTTCCCGGATAATTAGTATTTAAGGCTGGCGCAGAACTGTTACTATATAGTATGAAGAATGTCTAGAAAATTAGGGCCGTAATGGCACTTTGATATAAGTCGAGTATCCAATGTGTAGAAGTTAAATACATAACAGTTTTAGATATTAGTGTTTTTTTATAAGTATTATAGTGACTGCCTCGTCGGTCGTGTTGCTTGCAAGCGGGACTGCCGATCAAGAGGTCCTGGGTTCGATTCTCGGGTCAGGCACTATAGATTTTTTAAAATTTAGATTTTGTACTAGTGGTTCGGAGTCTAGATTTGTGCCGGGTTCATGGCAATAGGCTCACCACCTATTCCATAGTGGGACGTAAACGTAACTGGTGAAACGTGGTAGTGTACTACACTCCTCTGCCTACCTCTTCGGGGATAATAGGCGTGATATTACGTTTACTTTATTATAATCGTGGACGTGAGGCACTCAATGTCTTCTATAGCCAATTAATCTATTTTGTATCAGTATAAACGAATTGAATAGATCATTATTGGCGTTCTCTAACTACCGCGCAAGGGACCCGACGCGAAGATTTGTATGTGTGTATAGAGACAAGAAATGAACTCGGGAATCCGTATGTCCGCAATTCTCAAGATAATTTTCTCCAGTAACACCACACTTGTATCTTTCACTGTATGTATCACTCCGACGTTTCACCCTTTACGTTCAAGTCTCCCCACGGAATAGGGGTGAGCCTATTGCCAGACTCTGAGTCGTTACGAGGAATTTTAAAGTTATAAAAACCTAATAACACTTTGCACACTCCGAGAATTGAACACAGGCAATCGCGTTTATAACCACTAGACCAACAAGGCAATATAAAAAAATACAAGAGTGAAAATAATATGACATCCAACCTAAATACATTTTTTCGTTTTGTTCACTTTCTTTGAACATAGAACCAGTGGTATTTCTTTGTACGTGGTTGTAACGATTATCTACTAAATAAATTCGTTTTTATTTATCTCTTCTGTATGTCGACAAAACTAACAGAATTTTTGTTACACTGAATTATAGCTCCATAATTTCTATACACTTTACAAGTTGTTAAAAATGTATTAAATGACCGGTAATACAAATAAATAATCCATGGATGATATCAACACTGCTAATTGCAACGGGTGATTTAACTATTCGGGGACGCGAAGAGCTTAGTTTCACACTTATCATGTTGTGGATTGAATTCATTCGTCGTTGTTACGCAACTGCTGCAAGTAGGTTACCCTGCTCGATATTCCATACGAAGATAACTGACTTGAGTAGGAGACAATGCTATTACAAGTTAATGCGTCCTTTGTTCAACTTTATCATAAAGTTGTCACAATAGAGTTAAAATAAAAAAAGGAATCACTTATAAATATCCGACTAAAATTTAGACGCATATTTCCAACTCCACTCAATATTACAAATCGCTTTCCATCTAAGAGCATATCGAAGCTATACTGGTTTCATATCATATCTTACATAACACTCGATTCGAACAATACGTCTAATCGATTACACGTCTAACAAGGTGTCAGAGTCCTTCCTCTCCCTGATATGGGATGACGTTCGTCGGAATGCTTGACGTGTTTGTTTTGTGAGGACAAACCGAAAAATATGTAACCCATTATTCATATCAGCTAATCAATCTAGTATATGTACAATCCATTAATAAAAATAACAGTTTTAACTTTGGTCTTATAGTAAGACATTGAAGGACAAAAAAAAATACCAATATTTAATACACATAACTGGTACAATACAAAAAATACCAATATCTAGTACACTTAACTAAAGTTATTACGTATCTACTCGACTGAGAATAATATTCGGAATCCTGCAGACTGATATGATGTTATTGAGCCAAATACAAACGTAACATATCACCATTAACTCCCGGTAACAGCGGTAACGTAAATTTACATTTACCAAAAATTGTAGGATATATTCAAAATATGGTGCAATAATCATGTAATATTTCAAGAGGACATAAGCCAATAATAGATCCAGGGCACACTCCTCTACACTGTTTACTCAGCTAACCCAACTCAGCCCACCTATCTGATATTTTAATCGTTTTTAACCTTCGGCGAGATTTATCGATATTCATGTAACGATAAATTTCGCATCCGATTATTCAACGAATTCTCCGAAGCTCGAAAATACTCGTGTAAACTTGGTAGTATGGGCCTACCATCTTGGTGCCAATTGCGTCTACCATCTACAAAAGCTTCGTTGAAAAGAGTATTGATTAAATTGTTTCTTTTCCATATGTGAGAAGAACTTATAAATGATGTTTTGTCATATGATTTATTAATTAATAACCCTCTTATTCTGAGAGGAGACCTATGTTCCAACTGTCGAACGATAAAAGGGTCGGAAAAAAAACTAAACCAAGCATTGTTCTGATGTCGAAATTAAACTTTAATAGCGAATAAATATTAACACTATGAAACTACTGAAAAAATGTACTATAACCAAATAGTTTTGCAGGCGACAAGCAAACATCTCAGTCAACGAGATCAATACGCTCATTATCGGCTTCCTTCGCCAACCTCAAGAGGGATGCTTCTATTTATATACCTCGAATTCACTATTCCGTATATAAATACGCGTCTTTCAACAATTTGCTGGACCAACAAACAGATGGGTTGTGTAATCAAGTGGAATAAGAACCGCTGGAAGGTTTTTACGTGCTAAAAGAGGAAAATGGGAAGTCTTTCTGAGAAAGATCGTAAAAATACAAAGGTTTTAATCTTGAAATAATTTCTTAGTGATTTCCGGGTTAATTTGTAATTGTATATATTACTTTGTGTTGATGACATAAAACTCTGCTTTTAAGTCAACGTGTAGAATTCTATATAAATATTGATATGTTTTTGTCAGTTAATTGTTTGTACAAAATTGATTTAATTAATTACATATAAAGGTAATGTAATGAACTAATAGGTTTAAATATAGTTACTGAAATAACTCTTTACTTCGCCACTTCTAAACTAAGCTCTCCTAGCTCACGTCTCGCTCGGTAAAGCGAGGCAGGTCAATAAAGATCCCCTTTAAAAGGCTATTCTAAACAAAATAATACAGTAAATTGGTTGAATGTTATTTGAACAGTCTGAGTTGTTTACACTGATTTTAATTCTGTGACAAGAACAAATCCGTTACACTACATATATGCTAATTAGGAAGAAAACCGCACACCATCTTGTTAAGCCAGTGTCTATTAACATTCCATAGAATGGTGCCATAAAGACTGCGTTATGAGCCATTAAGCCGGGAACATTGTTTGTTAGTTTATTCAAGTCATTAATTCCGCTATTAAATCGCCAGGTTCAAGCCACCTCATGTGAAGTCACCTTGTGAGATTACAGTTTGTGTGTAGACCTAACGAAGTGTGGGTGGATCTATTACGATAGGTCTACGCACATTTTTATTGAGACCTCTAAATAATTTTGGGCGAAATTTAGTTGTGAATTAATATCCACCCAAGAAAAACGAAGAGCTACTGAGATTTTAAATAATTTACTACTGTGTAAAAAGCGTTGATGTACTATACGATATTCATTTATTTAACCGCACGTAGAATTCAGCTGTAAAACATAACAACTTATAAATATTATTACTGAATTATGTATCGTTGCTTTTTCATGATTGTATAGATTTTAATTATTGAAATTCGGAGAACTCCCGCTTGCGGCAATCAAGTCGACATCTTCAAGTATCTATTTTGTTACGCAAGTACTTAAATTTCTAAGCCATCGTTTTGTTGTACGTACAATTGAGAGCGGCCTTTACAAATGTAATGCTGTAGAAAAGGTGTGTCACGTGGACCTTACGCTTATGATTTTAAGGCTAAAAATTGAATATCACCGGCGTCATCGTGAGATATACAATTAATACGCCAAATCGGAAAGATTCGTAAATGACTGTCAAAATATTTTCTGCCGGTTACGTAATCATTCCCGATTTAATGCTATTTTTATGTCGCGCTTATATTCTTTTCATATACTTAAGGGCATCTGATGTTCAGGCATTAGATCAATGTTATTTGAGAATCATGTTAACATAACGGGCCTTGTAAGACCGCTCACCTCGAACCAGAGTACTCGGTACAAGTTCTGATAGGACGTATTTATAGGTACCCAAATGGATACAGTTAAACGAATGAAGCGAAGATAACAATTCACACACACATATCTACAAAAGTTATACATAATTTATACAAAGTGATGTTCGAAAATATTTACAAATTTGGACTCAAATAGTAATAATTTACGAGGCGAAGGCTTACGGCTTACTTTAAAAACGGCATAGGTCGCAGGATACTTGGAAGTTAACTAGACAAATGTGTCCTATCATACGACCAACATTTCGATTATTAAGTCTAAAATATTATTTAATTATTATTACTTCTTTTAATTTTCTAAGGGAATTATATCGTTAAACGTCATAACAAATGACAGAGCTATTGGTTTTACTACTAGAGCTACACCCCAGATTCGATACTCACCCGGAATACATATTTGTAAACCGAACATTAGTGCGTATCAGCTGAGAACCTCGCCGAATAATTATAAAGCAAAATATAAAATGGCTGATCCATCTTCTTGTTAGTTCGGCGATATAATGCGGATGCATGTATTTATTTCTAAACGAGAAAACTTGATGTGTATACGACTACGTAGGAGTGTTTGCTGTTCCAACCGATACAAGGAGGCGATAATTAAATGAGCTAATCGACGCTGTTAGCGGAGAAGCACGCGAGAAGTATCTTGTAAGTTATGGCATCTTAGTACGTGAAGCATTTAAGGTGCTCGTCATAAATATCTTAGGTATTATAATAATAATTAACGCTAAGATTGTTGGTGTTTACTATCAATATGCAACAATATTATACATAGTACACGACTATATGTACAATAGTGTTTTGAATGTTATTATAATCACCTACGAATATAATGCTATTACACTAAAATAAAACTAAATCAAATTATCGAAGATAGGTAACCTGTGGTAAGATTTTGTTAAAAATATATATTTTTTATTGACTGCCTCCTCGGTTGAATAGTTACTAGCGTGACTACTGGTCGAGAAGTCCAGGATTCTAATCCCGGATCGTTTAGGACTGTTGGATTTGCTAACTTATATTTTCTGGCAGAAATTTGTAGTAGTGGGTCTGAGTCTAGAATTTCCCCGGCGTATGGCAATAGGTTCAATCTCTATTCCATAGTTGGACATAGCTAAACGTAACTGGTGAAACGTGGAAGAGTACTAGAGTCATCTGCCTACCTTTTCGAGTATGATAGGCGTGATATTAACTTTAATCGTTATTTTTAATGTTTTTTATGTACGTGTACACATACTGAAATTTTGTAGAGAAATTTTAATTACCTTCAATATCATAATTATATAGAGAAAGAATTTCTCTTTGAGGTCAGGCCAGGTATCTGATAATGAGGATATTGATCGCACGACTCGCCGCGGTACGACTTTTTATTAAGCCGTTATCCGATATGGCGTAAGATTTCTCAATAGTTACGACAGATTTCAATCCTTTTAGCTCTGAATATAAATTACGGAATGGTAAGCCTTAAAGTACGCTGGTGAGTAGTTAATGCATAGCTCACATGAAAAGTATAATATAAATTACATTAATACACGAGACATTGAAACGTAGGCTTACGAGACATTACCCAATGGACCCACAAATAATGTAACTGCTGGAATAATATTACTACCCCGACTTGTTCTTAAGGTATTCTACCTTCTGAAGCACAAAAATGCTCCTGACGATATGTCAGTAATGGTCACCCATCCAAGTGTTGACCATGGCCGGCGTTAAATATCTACGGGCTCAATTCAGGTCTGTAAGGGCTTCAAAAGGTTACTTATTTAGGGTCCATAGGAATAGATATATTCGGCACTCGGTGCTCTCTGCCTACCACGTAAGAGACTTGGCGTGAAGATATGTATGTATTTAATACTTAATAATTCAGGAATTAAATAATTAATATATATTTTATTATTTTGGTAGTATTCGTATCTTAGTTTTCGTACATTTTCTTAATAATCACTATCACAAAATAAAACATACGGATGAACATCGTTATGTAGGTAAACTTAGACCGTAATATAAGGCAATATCAGCGTAGTACAAGGGTCTCCTTTTAAAAAGAAAAAGTTTAAGGCGAAAGTCTATTACGCTGCCCAAGGGTCATTTAGCAGACTTAGCACGTCTTAAATAACTCTCAAGGCACAGGTTATCTTTTAACGATTTTCTTCTCTATTATAATAAAAACCTCCTGTCTTCTTTCATAATAAAAATTAAAGAACCACTCAATTATATTTTAAAGCAGATATGCCTCCCAGAAACATGAATTGAGGTCCGTCTATTTCGATCTCTGTGCGTTGTTTATTTTGTGTTTAAATTCATACATTTTATTGTGGTTAATTTTTTAACGAATGCTACAAGTGTTAGAAAATAATGTCTTCACGTACCTAAGTTACGTTAACTTCGCTGAAAAGATGTTTTCCGAGTGTAGTTTTTACAAGTCGACTTAGTAACTTAACACTTTGACCTTAATTACTTTCTGGTGTTTTTTTTCCTTCTCTGTACTTTTCCCTTTACGCTGGCGAAAAGCTTGAAAAATGAAGGAAATAATTCAAGGTTTGTATTACATATTAGAAAGTTTAATAATTTCTTCATTGCCAATGGTAAATAAGTGTAAATTGTAACATTGGTTTGCACAAATAACAACACCTCCCCTTTTTTGCCCCCTAGTAGGTTGTTACCGTAACCCATATATAGATACATGCACCAATCAAATCAAAATTCGTCACTGAAAACCGCATTAAAATCGGACCAGTGATTTTGGAAAAAATGGTAACATTTGTTTACACAAGCAGCCTGTCACCGCAAACCCATATACAGTCTCCGTTCCGTCGCGGGTAATAATAGATTCCGTAGAAACCTAAATAAATTAACAACAAGATATTATTTAACCGTTTTATAATTTTAAGTTTAATTTTTCTTTCTTCTTTTTTAATACATCACGAAAAATTTAAAAATATTTTTCAATGATTGGACGAACGACCTTAGTCTAATTAAATGTAACCCTGCTTATATTCAAGACACCAAAACAGTAGAAACACAAGCTTACTTTCATAGTTCTGTTTACGTAAGTTACTTCTCATTTGTAATTACGTTTTCCCAACGAGGCCGCTGCGGATTCTTTCATTCACATTCTCATCTTCTACATAACAGTAAATACATCTAGTACATGAATAAAATGTAATAAACTGACATAGAAAAATAGAGAACCTAACAAATCACTATGTTTGTATCGAATTTACTAACGATAATTTGAATGTGGAAAAAATCTATTGTTATATGTTTCATTGTAGATTGTAGTAGTGATGCTCCATATTTGTATCCGCGGATATCCGAAGCAAAAGAAAGTTCCGTATCCTATACTTTTTTAACGAATCTTTTACGGATATTTTATTAATTTTCAATTGAAAAGTGATTACGTAGAATTAAAACACTCAAGAGATCAATATTATAGAAATTTATACCATCACTTCTATAAATGTTAGAAAATGAGAACCCAAAGCTTAAATTTTCGTTTTTTTTTAAATTATAATGATTAATATAATAAACAGTTTTAAGATCACTTTCATAGCACTGAGCTAATGAGAACACCAAACCAAAAATTTTATTCTAATTGAATGATTATTCTAATAAATTAAATTAATACTGTGTGGCACATAACGTGTAAACATTAGGTAACACAATTAAACGCAATGAAAATTAGAGTAAGTTGAGAAAAAATTAATAATCATAATTGAAATATAGTAATGGTAAATTACATTTCAAAACGAATAACTTGACAGCTTTGTCCCCAGAAGTGTATTACAATAAGGATCATAAACAATTCCTGTTGCACTGAAAAATTGCTCACTTGCTTCTTCACGTATACTATAGATCCGTGGCCGTATTCGAATCCGCGGATTTTGACACCAAATATCCGTGTTAGGATCCGTATCTGCGAATATATATTTTTAACGATCCGGCACATTACTAGTTTGTAGTGTGGGTCTCCCTACGGAAATTTTCCATCCTTTCGGACTGAAATCCATAATGAGGTCAGATATCCGCATTCGCCGTATTTTCGCGTCTGACTGATTCCATCGGGAGTACATTGCTATCAAATATGTGTAAAGCGTATTGGAGACATCAGATTCCGTATCGTGACTTTGGAATAAATCAAATAATTCACCCAAATTGCATTCCGAACAAGGTCAAACGAAGCGGTGTAAGTCTTTTTGCCACAGTGGTATAAATGCATATATAATTTACTCGAAAGAGTAACATTCTTACGTACAATAATATTGCCTTGTAATTGCCGACGACTGAGCGACAACATTCCAGAGGTATACGAAACTACACTTATCTCAAATTAACGTCAACCGCAAAGCTCTCAGGTGTTCTATTACCCGGAAATAAACGAAATGACAATTAGAAATTGAGATGAAAATACAAGAAAATAGAATTGAAACCTTTGAAATCGTCACTTGTTCGCAACCGAAAACCTTCATTATCATATCGAGAAAAACCTCAATGGATAAAAACTTGGAAGGCTCGAAATTTGTGAGTCATAAGTCGACTTCTTTGGTATTCAGTCCGCGGATGCTCAAACATCCTAATATTATATTCGCGAGATATATTTTCGATTTTATTCTTATAGCCGGCTTCGCCTTGACCCTAATGAATATTTTAATACTTATCCAAACAAGGATGGGAAGAGCTTATTAGTTTCCATTGTGGATTTATGGGACGGGAATTCGTCCATAAGACAAAGCCAAATGCTCTTGATTTTAAGCATTTAAGGCAAATTTTTTCGTCGGCCCTTTAAGAGTGATAAAAGAATCCGTTTAGCTATATCCCCTTCATATAAAGTACGTTTTAAAGACAACTCAAGTAGGTACTTTACGACCGGAAGCTTAAATTTGAACTATATTCGAAGTAAAATAAATGACTGCAATTAAGCGCTACAAAACAATAAGATTTTTTTTTACGCATCATTCAAATATTTATTCAAGGTTTGAATCAAACTTATGACTCTCGGTATCTTTAACCTAGTTGTTTAAAGCGGAAATCCGCTCATTTCTAATATCAACATGTCACCAGACCGCTAACAAATTGTTTGCCGCAAGTGGAAAACTTATTTTCGAACTGAGTTTGGCAATAAATTTACTTTATCGCGTCATTACCACATTGTTTTGTTAGTAATAATTAGTAAATGGGAGTTGGTACTGAGTGGAACGTAACTTTTCAATGTTGAAATTGATATAGACAATTATGGAGCCGGTCGTTGAAAGTTTTCGAAACCACCTCGGCTACCCGCAGGGTTTCGATTTCAAAATTAACAAGGATGGTTGCTTAGGTCTTGCTGAGGAAAGCCTGACAAGTTAACTACTAACTGTCTAGCTTGTTGGTTTAGTGGTTGATGATATGCAAATGATGTTGATCCAAATTACAGATACAGGAATTATGAGTTCGATTTCCATTCATGACAAATATCCATAGGACGAGATCGATGTATGTTTTGTAGTTAGGAGAAATTTACCTACTTGAGTACCCATTGAAAAATTTACATATACATATACGAGTGTAGGTATAATTTTTCATCTGTCCTGTCAAAAATCATACCCAGTTTGCGGTTAAAATACCGTGTGTGAAGTCATTTTAATATATTAATGTCATCATAGCAGTAATATTGAGTAGTTTAAGTGTTTTAAATTTTAGATGTGCCCGTAGCTTTACTGGGAATATATTACTCGATATGCTTAGCCATTGTGGCTACCTTGCGAAACTTTCATTACACATAAATGTATGCTGTCACGCCTATTTTCCATAAGAATAGGCAGAAACTAAGAACTACCCTCTGCTACAGCCCTGGTAGATTTCTATCGTGTCCTCTATATTCATTAAATCGTTGTACATCTTCGTATGTTGACAAATCTTTTGCACTAGCCTTTTGAGCCTTGTAAGGTCCATTTTCTTTCATTATTTTCAGTTACCAGTAGCAGTCATTCATGGTAAACTATATTTAAGAATGCTGTATGTATAGTACTAAAACATTAAGATTCATTTGTTTAATATTCATATTAATATGAATATAAATAGAATCTTTATTTTTTCATTCATCACTCCATTTTGTTACATTTTAATTTGTATCGTTCTTCAGGTTTGTAGGAATTTGTAATTTTAAGCGGGTGTAATTAATTATATAATTTACCGCGTGGTATTTAAAAAATGAACTTTTGTTTTTATTAACACTGTTTTATTTCTACCTGCAATGTATAATTGACAGTGGAATAATACTTCAGGTGTGAGAACGTAGGTCGACAACCAAAATCAATTATCGAATTAGCGACCGGACTAATTAATTTACTTCAGGCCTTAGTTTGTACCGTGTGGTTAAGATTTTGTTAGGAAAGCACTGCCCTAATAGTGTATCAAAACTAGTTTCGAGTTGGAGTTTTCATTCAGTTAAATACGCTTAAAAGTTTTTAAGTTTCGCGAATACCAAATTGGAAATTTCGTATTCACAAGGCCAAAAACTACATTGTTATTGCTAAGATCGTTGCGGGCAAAAGTATTTTTTTTTATAAAACCAAACGGATCAGTAGACAGTGTATATTAAATAGGCATTAGAACAGAACAGAAATCGTGTCTGAGGTCAACTAACAAAACATCTATTGCTTTATTCTAATATACAAAAATCTCGTGTCGCAGTGTTAGACGTCAAAATCCTCAGATACGACTTTTAATATTTTTGTATGAACAATATCCATATAACTTAATCATCGTTCGTTTTTCTAACATTTAATACATTAAAACACGCTTATAATATATTCTTTATTTTATATTTAATAACCAAAATATTAAGTTATATATTAGAAATAATTTATACAACAGAACTACGTTAGCCGAGTCAGCTAGGAACAAATAAATTTTGATTACATGCCTGCCTGGACAGAAGGACCTATGATTATTATTATTATTTATACGTTTTGTTATTCAATGCATGAATGAATAAATGAAGGCACTGTTGACATTAGGGTTAAAAAGGAGAACCTCTTGTATCAGTTCAGTCTACTTTTAGTAACATTTATAGTTCAATAATGTTCTTTTGCCTGCCTGCCTCGGACTATCTTCGTTGATCGAGTGCTTGCAAGTGCGCTGATGACCAAGAAGTCTTGGGTTACCTCTTGGTATGTATCTGGATTTGCGCACGGTGCATGCCAATAGGCTCACCGCCTATTCTGTGATTGGACGTGAACGCAATTGGTAAAATGTGGGAGAGCAATGAAATCTTCTGATTACCTCTTCGGCATTTACAAGCATATTGTTACTTTTTATTATAGTATTACGGCATTGTATTGTTAACAGTGCTTCGTAGAATTCTGGAAATCCATTTTATAATGCTTAATTTTTACGGAAGAAAAATTGCAAATTCCAGTAAATTCAAAATGGCTGAGCCACAGCAATGGACCATTATAAAGTGCTCTGAAAATTGAAGATAATTCTCGCACAAAGTGTTCAAAATTATTTCAAATCGTCCAAAATAGTGCTGCAATTCTAAACTGACACAAATTCCGTAACCATTAAATGTCGGTCCGGTAGAGTTTAATATCTCTATTATGGGCTGCGCTTGATGAATAGTTAACTTTGTTTACTACGTGGACCGCTGTGTTTTATTATTTTTTATATTCATTAATATTATAATTTTTTTATTAAACAATACCTACACAATACAATTTAATTTTGTTTTTCATTGTATAATAAAATATACGAGTACAAGTTGTAACACAAGTGGAACTTAATCGAATTAGCAGTATTATTACACATGAAACAAAAACATGCCTTAATAACCATAAACAACATGGAGTTCTTAATTTTTTGTTCTCAGCAGCCGATTGGCGTTAAGGGAACATTTTTTAATACCATGGTGCTTTGTACTCACCGTAAGCAGATTCCATATACACAGATGAGACCCTACCGACCACCGGCAAAGTAGAATATGTTAACACAAAATGTTACACAATTTTATATTAAACTTGTTAAGCTACAAATAGAGAATTAGCAATACGTGCTCACTTCACAGAACTCTGTTAATGCTGCGTAACTAAGTACTTTTAGTAACATATATGGAGTTGAGTTATATCGGTCAAGGTTATCATTCAACTTTGAAACTGTACAAATTACGAATATGCTGTAGAACAGTCGACTTTTGCGAGTCTGGCATACTTATGTGTAAAATCAGTGCTTTACGTAACAGAAACGTAACATCATGCCTCTAATCTCCGCAGGGGTGGCAGAGGAGTGAAATACATTACCACGTTTCACCAGTTACGGTTTATTTCCTAGCGCACATTATAGGGGTGAGCTTATTGCTATGCACCGGGCACAAATCCAGACACCAATCCAATACTAGAAATTTTAACTAGATATTCAAAGTTAGAAAAATTCAATGGTAGACGACCCGAAATCTGAACCCAGGACCTGTCGATCCGTCCAGATCCTCTCGTCGCCCTTGCATTCAGCTCGTCCAACTAGGCTCTCCTACTAATAAAGACAATGTAGAACTTGTAGGTAGAATTATCTTTAAATTTTCACTAGCAAAAATAATCATTTTATAACTTGTGTATTAAATGGAAATAAAAATTAACAATTTATCATAAGATCACAGCCGCAAAAAGTATCGGAAATCTGTAATTTGAAGTACCTACTGCATAAATTATTTTAAAATCCCATTCACAAACACTCATTATTCACAAATTAAATGATAAAATGGCTGGTGATGGGGCCCTCACGTTTCAAATAATAACTGAATCGTTCATTATAATGCGCAATCTAGAATAATGCTTACTTCGCTTCCGCAAATCGGGAATTTCGGGAAGCAAATGATACTCGTACCTTGAAAGAAAATTGGAAATTTGTCAATTGATCTAATCTGATCATCTGAATTCTATATTTGAAAGTTCGTTCTATTGATACCTACCTGGAAACCGAATGTATTTCATCATGTACAGAATTAGTGAACAGTTATGGAAGGTTCTGGATGCTATGCGGTTGCTGAAATAATCAAATGTATGCCATCTCTAGTACATCTTCATCTGCAATCTATTAAATTATTTACATACATACATATCCTCACGCCAGGTCTGTTGCGCGGTAGGCAGAGAGAACAGAGTGCCAAATATCTCTATTCTTGCGCACCTGTCGTGTCTAAAATTATTTACATATAAGCTATACCTTTATAATCATCAAAGGATGAAGAATGTTGAAGAGAATCATGTGGAAATAAGTATCGTGTCCTATTAAATATATGTCTTCCTCACCACATACACCGGAGGCACAAGACAATACGGGCATTGTTTCTCAGAGGAAGAAATAGATAACCCCCCATTCCTGAATAAGTTAATCCTTGGTTTTCATTATATTATTCAATGTTGAGATAGCCGCAGCTAGGGTTGATGGATGGCTAGGCACAATGAGTGATGACTGAAGGTTTTTTTGTTACTTGATTGATATTTAAATAATAGACATACAAATATTTAACTGCCATTTCAGTCTTATATCATGTCATATCATCCTCATCATTATACTAACATACTGATATGAGAATGTTTTTCTCATATCATTATGTTAGTGTTAATGAGATTATTATTAGTATCGTTATCAGCAACCTACTGCAGTTCACGGATACTAGAAATTTCTACTAGATTTAAGTTATAAAATGTAATAATATCAACGAGGCA
>DWDU01000651.1:0-17633 GCA_018245575.1 Jemadia suekentonmiller | reverse complement strand
CGGCGACCACACCCTACAAACCGAATCACAATCTGTCTCAATAACGACTGCTCCACGGCAGGAACGGGTGTGGCGGTGGTACTTCCCCGGGCGAACTCTCATGTTCTACCACCTATAAACCAACGCGTTACCGAATCAGCTATTCGTTCCACTACCATTTGCATACTGAGAAAGTGGGAAGTGAGGCGTAAAGGAAGTTTTCTGGTTCTCGTATGACGAATTCGGAAGAAGATTCCACCAACATGCAGTGATAACGTAGAAATTTATGTTAAGGGTTTTTAAGCTGTGGACAGAGAGTAACATATGTGTGCAACACAAAGATCGGAGAGATTGATAATAATACAAATAGTAAATAGATATGGAAAATATACGTATCGTAAAACTTCATGACCTTTCATCAAATAAAACAAACATTGGAAATTGAGTGCTTGGAAAAGTGCCTATATGATAACAAATTAAGGTTCAATGTTATGCTGAAACAAGAAATGAATTTCACATGATAATGTATGCACAAGGCGATGATGATTGACAGCCACAGTGTGGTACATATAACCGAAAATAGTAAAACAAGAGAACTGAACAAGAAATATTTTAAATTGAAAAACCATAACTTTTACTCCATATGTCAGTTTTACAGTTTGGTTGATTTTGGAGATGGTCGACCTTTATGTTTACTACTGTATAGAATAATTTAACAAACGAAACATGGAACGCACAATGGAACATGATTAAATTTTTTGTAATAGGGGATAAAATCTTAAGTCGGAAGTATAAATGTTGGAGTAGGGGAAAAGGGCTAATTATGCACATGTACCAATTGATGAAACCAGGCAAAGGATTAATCCAAGCCAGTGAAGACAAAATAAGAAAGCATTGGAATTCGGCTACATTGAACG
The DNA here is from genome assembly GCA_018245575.1 of Jemadia suekentonmiller. NCBI lineage: Eukaryota > Metazoa > Arthropoda > Insecta > Lepidoptera > Hesperiidae > Jemadia > Jemadia suekentonmiller. The sequence continues at coordinate 16,737 of DWDU01000651.1, read as the reverse complement.
AGGTGAGAAGGAAAAGAAACTTTGCTATGATGAATGAAGAACATAAAGCAAAATAACTACACGTTGGATAGCTTCATATAGACGCTTCATATAGAAGACGAAAAGGGTTGCAAACAGTAGTAGAAAGAGAGGAATAACTTAATAAAGAAATATCGAACAATCAAGTTACTACACCAATATATAAGAGCACAAAAATTTCCATCAATTCTGACAGTCCGAATTTTTGTCTGGTCATGTCTATCTATGGTTTACACAGTTTATATATACAAGAAACAATTTCATTCCTAATCTTCTTCTTCTTCTTAATCTAAATAATTAGATACATTTTATAAAATCCATTATAAGTCAGATTGATGTATTATTCAACCGTAGTGAATACCGAATTGTACAATTGATTGTGTCATTTTCAAGTTCTTACTTTCCGGAGACATTTTTCCTAAAGGTATTTAATGAATTAAAGGAGCTCAAAAGGCAATGGCAAAATATCCATTCTGAACAGCTAAATGATATTAAAATTAATCGTCAGCGAGCTGGAGGGCTTACCATCGGAATACTTGGTTTTTGCAAAGTTCATCGATCACGGCATCAATCCGGCTACTGACCACCGACGTGGTATATGGCGTCCTCACAGGGGAAGATCGGCTGGTGGGTAACGTGACCAAGACACCACTCTCTCCTACTTTGATGGATAAAATATCCAATGGTAATAATAATGTTCGTTGGCTATGTAACATTAAAAAAAAAATTATAACAGGTATAAACTTACTAATGGGAACAAATAGATTTCATACCAACCAAATGTTGGTTCATCAATGCAGAGTTTGTATTTGCTAAGATTAGCAGTAAGGTTGGACGACAAAATCAGTAAAACTGTCGTTAGATATAATAGGGCTGGTGGGGTTAATAGGATTTGGTCTCTACGCTCATATTGAGTGAATCGAAAATTGTATATTTATTTGTATTTTTTTTTTTTGATATTAGTTGTGACTGCTTCCAAATACAGTTGAATAACACAATCCTACTTAGAATGCATTTATCCTATCTAAAGGTGTCTACAATGTCCGATATTCCGATGTCCGAAACATTAAAATGTCTATGACCATGAATATTTACTCGAATGTAACGAAAACTTATCCAGGCTTAACTATATATGTTAAATTTCAAATAGGTTTTCCTTTTCAATAAAATTTATTAATTAAAACGAAACTCAAAGTAATCCAATGTAGGATGAGAGAATACAGAGCCTAAAATTTTGTAATATTTTTTTTTTAATGAAATATATGCGAACATACATTAAGTGACGGAAGGAATGCACACCTGGATTCAATTCGAACCTAGTGGACACCTATAGAGGCAATGAGAATATTATAACATTTATAACACATTGTATTTACATGGATTTACATATTTTATATGAATCACACTTTATATGAACTTTCCTATTCAGAACTGTAGCGTACTAATTCATTTCCAATTGGGAATATACACTTAATCCTACAATCTAACTTTTCATCTCGGTGTGTTACTCGTCATCATAACTTAATAATCCATATATTAACTACTTTTAAATATAATTTTCTTCTTAATTGTAGATATCAAAAGTTAAACTAAGTTTCGTTCATTTTTATATGTACAATGTTCGTTTTCTTAACATTAAAATCTAAATTTCATGCCATCAGTTGTTGCCAAGTAATATATGTACATTTATCATGTTGACCTTAACCTTATTCTATTAAAAAATTAACCATATATTTAATAAATGAAACAAACGCGAAATACTTTTACATACAATACACATATACGTATATATAAATATAGATATTATATAAATATAGATAAATATTTTTTATCGATAGTCACAAAAATGTAGTAATTGAAAGCTAATATAACCAAATAATAGAACATAATGTACATGTGACCATATACATAATTATTATGTAGTTAAATATACAGGATTAAATTTCCAGTTAACACGATGGTACATATATGACGTAATGGTATCGATCACATATTGGCTGTCAATATAAAGGCATGTTCACATTTTGAGAATAACACATACACACACACGCACACAAATAAAAAATTAAGATTGTGTGAACGCCTGAAAGTTGTACTGACGATGTGCATTAAGCTTCATTAGTTACAGCTGTGTTTCCAGTATCGACAGTAGTGTACGTTAGGTTCGTAAGAAAAATATATATAGCACAAGGTGCTTTCTGTCTACAACGTAAGGAACCTGGCTTAAAGGAAACAATAAATATGATTATTAGGTACTTTTTATTATTATTACTGATAGTTAAATGCTCATTTATCATAGCAGTACTTCATAGGAACTTCGATAGTGAGCTGTTCGATAAGTATAAATATGTGATATGTGTGTTTAATTAGTATAAATTCATCGTTGTGAACATGCAAATATATTTAACGCACATATGTGTTTTGTTTTTGGAGCCCTAAGATCCGTTGTTGTACACTGAACTGATATTACACTTGATATACTTCTCATTAAGCAGTGAGTGGGGAAGCGAAATGAGACATAAATTGTCAGGAGCACTGCAACCTATCGACCAAATGTCCTTAAGTTCGTTTAGTAATATGTACCAGTGAGTGATGTCTTTATGAAAAGGATCAAATATATATATATAATATATATAAATACATATTAAAATAATTTTTTTCATTAAATATGAAACAGTTTAATTATTTTAAATACGCCTTGATACAATCATATAAAAGAAAATAGAGAAGAAATTATATAAATACATATTGTATTTAATACAACGATATATACAAAATAAAATACTCAAAAAGAAAATTACCTTATACATTAGTAGAGAGGGTTACATTAAATGTTATGTTGATATGCTGGATATATTAATGCCGTAAATATTTAGTATATAGAGTATTATTACCACGCGATTCTATATATGTACATGAATCGCAAGAAACTTATATTTAATTACTTCCTAGTACTTGTCACTTCTTACCCCGTGTTGAACTTCTTATTTACACACTTAAAACATACCTACCGTAGATATCATAACTATGCCTAACAGTAGAGGAGAAGGAAATTCCACAAAAAATTGCACCTCGTTAATTATTTTCAATGTATCAAATAGCGAAATTTTTACAATGATGGCAAGTTCATTCCTAATCGAATAACATAATCATTAACGCAATGTGTTAATATTATAAAAAGAAATCTCCTAACACTTAGTTTTGAAACTCCAAGTTACACAATACTGTTACATTACTGAGCGGATTGGTAGATATTAAGCCCAACATATATTTTGTAAAGCATTCTGCTATAAAATGAACTAAAAAACAATAGAATGTTAATGTTCATAATATACGTAATATTTTTATGAGTGCCAGAATTCTTAAAAATATTGATAAAAAGTATTGCATATGCAAATTGACTTACGGTATTGGGTAAACTAGACATCGATGGGCGTCTTATTCAGTCAATTCCAAGTACGATGCTAAAGTACGACGGTTGATTTTATGTTCTTCAACAATAGATGGCATCACTTGTCTAATACGTATAAGGTTTGTAATTACGTGTCATAAAAATTTAAAAATAAGGATGAATATTTGAATATTTGAAAAAAAATAATTAAATGATAGGGCACTTGTTTAAAATCGGAAACTCAACTCAGACATGTCTTATTTAAAATGCTATTGCAGATTCGAATTTTTTAAATTTTGAGAGCACCAGTTGCAAGAATTATTATTTTGTATGCTCAATTGAAAATAAAAGTAAATAAGTAAACAAATAAAATACAATTACCCTATTTGAAACCATGAATTACACATATATGGATGGATGCCTTATTTAACATTATTGACGACCTTAGGTTATTCAATAATACATGAGATTACTAGACTGTTTAGTTCAAGCATTCCGTAAGCTATGGATATTCAAACAACTTCACAAATGAAATTGCAATTCTTAGGAGATTTAACTCAAGTTTTAATGAAACGGCGTAAATCATATGTTTTCAATTAATAACCTTACCATCATTTGAAAGATAATGTATTTGATATAAGGTAGTGGCTTTTTTACGTACAATGTTACGGGAGCACAAACTATACAAACGTGTATTTATTCAATCATAAATAAAACCAATCGATATTAGAGTTTAAATAGAAAAAAAAAACTAAAAGCAAAAATCAGCAAAACAGGGCGAGTTAATATTGTATAATGTTAGTAAATTGAGAATGTTAAAATAAGCTTAAAATTTTCAAATAGCGCTTTTAATCTGTTTTATTTATTCTCAAACACATTTTAACAATAAGCCGTACATACTGATTACTTTTATGTCTATTTATAGCGAAGCGTTGTGAGATGTTCGTACCAATCGATGACTAAACATAGATAGGTAAAATTAGAGAAAGATCGAAATCGGTTCAAATCTTAATAAATAAATCTCTCGATAAGGCACTAATGGTCATGAAAATTATATAATGACATATGTTATAATTCTTTACTTCTTTAAAAAATTAAGAATTACAGATTGGGACTATTTTTTTTTACTGTATCATAATTCAAAATTATTACTTATATTTTGAAATGATATAAAAATGGAAAAATCCGATTCGACAAGTATCTTTCTCTATGCGTAAACTATAAACACCCTGATTGCTTTAATAAAAACAGAAAAATATAGGTATATGATATATGCGCTTATTTTAAACACACGAAATTACTTGAAATATAAAATCAAAATTAAACTATATTAAGTTAAGAAAATTTCCAAATTAATATTATTGATTTCGTCACCTTAAAATATAACTATGACTACAATTTATATGCTAATAAAAAGGCATGCAAATTCTTTTTGGTATTTTTTTAAATATTTTTTTATAAAAGCTACACAGCTACACACACACTTAAACACTAACGTCTACATAAAATATACAGCCATGGTTTCCGTCATTGCTTAAAATAATATCAAACTTACGTGTAATCATTATCTGTGAAACCATTAAGCATTTTTAACTAATAAAAATAAACATAAAATAACGCTCAACTTAACTATTTGAGGTGGTTTAATGCAGGTTGTATTAAGTATTTCGTTCCTATTGCGAATAAAAAAAAATATCTAATCGTCCATTATTATTTACTATTACAACGCAGTTTTATCGTACATATAAACTAACTCACTAATATTTATATACACCGAGATAATAAAAATATATATGTATAACAAATCAGCTACTTTTACAAAGCTGTCACTATCAAATTCCAATGATACCGGATCAACATCTAAAAAAAACAAAATTAAATTCTATGAACCTATCCCTAATATTCTGCCCCGACTCGCGTTTCCCCTATATGTACATGCTTAGAGGTAAGTCGAAACGGAATTTAATAAAACGGTCGAGAGAACCCCGATTATGATGTCGTTATACATGCGCACACACGTAAACGAAGCAGGAACAAGCGATACACTCACACACACTCACACACTCACACACTCACATACACGTCCAATGCACGCGTACATATATCCAATACAGAGTGTTCCTTGCAGGTGATACTAATAATAAATTGTATGATATAGAAAACTATAGATTATCGAAAGAACATACTATATATTACTAATAATATACGGATGTAATAAAGAATAAAAAAAAAACAAATAAACATACATGTATATATAAATTTAGCAAAAAATACTTCTGAGCTCTGAATTTTTATCAATCAAAATGTACCTATGCTGTTGTTTTACGTCTGTAGAGCAAATTAAAAAAAAATATTTGTCATATCTATTACCATATGAATCGTATATTGTTATACATTATCACACAGGGGAATGTAGCCCGCGTGGTACCGCCTGCGCATCACAAACCTCACATCTTTCAACCCCCTCACTACACCTTACCCCACCGTACTTCCCATCCCAATTGAAACCTTTATTACATCGCGTGTCGTTTCAACAATCGCAACAATTTCTGAATATCACTCGAATACACATGAAACATTAAAAAGACGTACCTATTCAATAAGAACTATAATGATGTTGTGGTAGTAGTTATTAAATATGTACATTGTCGTGATACAGGAGCGTACAACGATATGATACAAATTCAGAGCGCATGTGACGCCGTTCTCCAGGCCGGAGAGGTAAATATAACATTCGATATTTAAATTTTCAAGTACCTACAATCATTGAAAAAAAAAAACATGTTTTTAATACTTTCCAACATTGACCGGACAATAATAGCATTCGATTGTATTTATTAATATTTATAGTATAATCCTATTCTAAGTGTGCGTATTTCGTCGATTAATATGTATATAGATGTACAGAGATATATATTACATGGCCATACTGTTCACAAATAATGCGATTCGAAAAGAAGCCGATACAAAACCACTTATAAAAATTAGACGTAACAATAAAAAGCATAATAACCTAAGGCGGATTGCCGACAAATAAACACAAAAATATAGATTTATTCCTTGTTAAAAAAAAATTAAAAAATTAATATTACCAAGCGACATAACCTAAAACACAACGACTATTGTCCACGTTGAAAATTATAGTATTATAAAAATAATAGAAAAATTATAAACTAATCATTAATGAACTAATAATTGAACGCAGGAAGTACAATGCAACGAAAACGCGAAATTATATTAATTAATTGAACGTTTGCCACCAAACGAGATGTTGAGAAATATATATACGCATACATACAAAATTATACATTTGTATTCAGTAACATATATTATGTATAACAGGCACGGTAGGAATGCAAAATCTCTAGAAATATTACTACGAAAAATAATAAAAATACATTATTATTTTTAAGTAATTAAAAAAATCAATAATTTCATAATCTTAATTATATAGCCGACCTATACCTAACAAATCTAACTAAATAAGTATATTTGATAAAAAATTAAAGATATATTTATCGACTTAAAAAAAACGAATTTTCCAAAGTAATTTAATTAAAAAAAATAATAACATAATTATAAAATTAATTAATTGCAATAAGAACAATACAATTACTTATAAATGGAAGACGTGTTAACTGGCCGTATTATATTATTTTATTATTGAAAAAAAATGACTTCCGTTTTGATAATACATAAATACGAAATCAAAATAACGCGGTAATAACAATATGTAGTATATACATATATACATATTACGATTATATACTTTAAAAGTTAAATTTTAAACTCAGATATTCAAGACTTGTTCGGTCCACTAAATGAAATAATGTAGTAAAAAGACAGGTAGAAACGAGTGTTGGCTCTGTATATAATACATATAAAACCAAAATATACACGATGTCCCAAAAGCTATAACACATTCCATTATTGTCTCACATCAGCTTTAATGTGAGATAGATACTATGTTTATATAGGCGCTTTATGTACACGGGATAACTATATATACGTATTAATATCATACAAGAAAAATGTAAATATATGCAGCTTATCATGACATAATATTATATATTACAATTTATCATCTGTCATTTCTAAAAGCATGAGATCTTACTCCTGTGGCACATTGACCCTCGAAAATCTACAATTATTATTTACTTACACCGCTACAATACGATTAAAATGTCTTATCCTACATCATACATATTCAATTTTATTTTAATTATATATAACGCGTACGCGACATAGTTACAACTAAAAGTGTTGACGTTATAGCGGCAATTTTTCACAGTGCTAATATAACCTATTGTCACACTTTTAAAATAGGATTTATGATAATGTTAGCAACAGTACGGTTCTCTTTCAATTGAAAAAGGGCGATATTTAACCATCGGAAGGACTTTATACACACATGGCCAGTAAGTATCAAGTTATTGCGCACGGGTTATACATACACAACAACCACACATACACACACACTCACACGGGCACACAAACATACACACACTTGTAAAATTAAGCACTTTTCTATGTACCGATTATTTTGTGAAAAATACTGTAAGGTATCTTTTTAGGCTGATTATTTTTATGCCATTTTTAAGTAGTGCGGTTTGTAATTCGAAAAGGTCTTCAACTTTGCAGTAAATTAGAAAATCAAAGACACCCAATTCTGAACGGGCCTTTATATTACAACGTGAGCTACAGAACTGCATTTCTGGATAGCTCACGCTAGATAAAAATCAGTAGAATCATCATGGCAAAGTTTAATTATTGATTACATTGTCAGAAAAGAAAGTGCTACACAGAAGGAGAATGAAGTTTGTGAAAATTAATCGCTTTTACCGCAAATACTAGTATCTTTTGCAGAAACAGTCTCTTCTGATTATAAACATGATTTGGAACCCCTTCGCAAACGGTGCAAAGCCTATTTCTTTTAATTTCTGCAAACTTTGTTATGCGGTTTCAGGTTATTTTTAACTCGTTTTGGTATTATGCGATTTTAGAAAATCAAGTATTTTTAATACGAATTTTTTATATGCGCTTTTCTGTAGAATGTATCCATCGCATAAAACTATACCTTACAGTATACAATTGAAAAAATATCTATATACTCGTAAATATATAACATGTAGAATTTACCGTATGAAACGAGATTTTGTGGTAATAATTTGATAGTTCGTGCTGGAGCTAAATTTCATTTTAATCGTATCAATATATTTAGATTTTTCTCGGTGCTATAAGGTGTTTCCCAAGAAAAGAATATGATGACGTCGCTTCTAGCCGTGCTCCACTTATAATCACCGAAGAAAAACGCTAATATGTTTCAATCGAACCACCAAAGTTAATATTACAATCTTGTTTGAAATGAAATTCAGTTTTAAAAAATAAATATACATACTCCAAAAATGCATTATTTTTACAAGGTTATGCAATATAGATTAAACATAATCATTATAGTTAACTTAATATCTGCACTGATTCATCTGAAATCAAACGAGCAATATACCTACCATAATTGTATAAAAAAATATTTAACTTAATTAATCTAGAAAATAAATCGATTATGAAAAAGAAAAAAAAACTCAAAAACAAACTTAGGTATCTTATACAAGTTTTAAATCGTGTACCTATATTCTAAAAATATATTTCAATCAGAAAAATCTAAAAAAAACTTATAAACATAACAGTATAGAATACTTAAAAAATAAAATCACGCAACATACATGATGTACAAACAATACATAATGCAATAAAAAAATATCTTAACAAATCAATTTTAATTACAAGTACTAATAAATTTATACAAGTTCCTAGTTCTACGCTGGCATGTTGTGACTTAAACGTGCCAAGACACTGAAACATCTAACAAACGTCAAAATTTTAGAATATCAAAACACACAGGTAAAGTGTGCGAAAGAGAGAGATAGAGAGAAGATGTTACAAGAAGAAGATAAAATAGATCACTGGCACGAATACGTCACATCAATGTTGCCAGTGTACACAACAATGAAGGAAACTATATTTTTATCACCAGTTGACGAGAATACCATCTTACATGGGCTAATTGATAATAATACTAAATTAGAAACGAAAATGTTTACATAATATCACATCATTTTTATACATCCCAAAAACTAAACGAATCTTAACTCTCCAAGATTTCGTGTCGACCTAATTAGGAAAATAGTACTGAATTTTTTTTATGTCAATGTAAGTAAGTAGAGATTACAGGTGTTCGGTCCTCTTGTCTGCCCTGTAGGAGACTTGGCGTATATAATAATAATACATATCAATACAGGGGTTATATATTTGTTCCAGACAGTAAAACTCCATGAAAACGCAGGTAGAGAACGTCATGACGAAATAAAGCGCTTTATGCGGTGTACATTCACTGTTAAACTATATGCATTCCTCGTATTAACTATGTGTCTCGCTATGCTATAACCCACGTAACAAACATGAGATGTGCTGATAAGGATATTACTAACGAACTTAACGCAATAAAGTAAACAAAATATATACCAAAAATCCTTATGGAATACAAATTGTTTAGAATGTTACTCAAAATTCAAATAACGAAATAAAAAAAACCTATCTTATAGAGACAGGAACGCATTTCTAAAACAATTGCAATAAAATACAACATGAATCAATTCAGATAATTGTATAAACTAAACGAATATAACAAGAGTAGCTTGGTGAAGGTACGAAATTCTTTACACAAACGCAGGGCAAATATTTATTTAATATCAATAGATATTTGTTACGTGCACTGAATGGATCTTTATAATTTGCCTGACGTATCCGAACGCCCTTAGAATTAACAGGATTGCGTGGATGATTAAACATCGACAAGGGAAAGAAGAAGCTCTTCATCAGAAGTTTTAAGACAGGGAGTTCAGCATGAGCAAAATGTCGAAACGTAAACGACCAAAATAATGCAATAACAGAACTGGATGTAATATCATTCGAACATAAGATTTGAACACTCGATCTTTTCTGCACAACCCCTCATGGACCTATTAGATGTGATGATATAATAAATAAACAAAAATCCATAATATGGGAACTATTAATAATACGGTGCCTGGTGAATCAGATAATGGTCAGGCAGTAGTGCACAACTGGGTTAAGGACGCTTATTAACACAAGCGAGAACATAGTTAATGATCCAAATCTTTCGAGCTATCGCATTCACACGACCTCTACCGTGTTTCTATTGAAACAATATGCGTTGTTATTGTCTACGTAATGAACTACTTTACGATTCATGCCCTGCAAACGTTACATAGTATCAATAATTCACAGGTGCACACTGATGGATAGGTAATGTTCATCGTTCGAAAATCAGTCATATATACAAGGCATTATGCGAAGATCAACGATAAGTAAAGTGCGTTATTCGAAGATCGACTATACGTACAGTGCATTATTCGAAAATGTACAATAATTACAGTGAAATATTCGAAAATAACGATACATGTAGAGCATTATTCGAACATGTACAATAGTTACAGTGAAATATTCGAAGAGCGACGATACTTATAGTGTATTTTTCAAATATGTATGATTTATATGATATTCGAAGATTAACAAAATATTATTCAAAGGATACGTACGGCGAATTATTCAAAGATCAGAGATATATACAGGGAACTAATCGAAGATCAGCGATATACACAGGGCAAGACGAAGATAAATATATATAAAGACCATGATACAAATATCAAAGATATATAAAGGGCCTAAAATGGACAATCAACGACATATATGGGATATTATTCAAAGACAGAGGATACATACAATGCATTGTGCAAAGTTGTAAAATTGTTATAGTGCGTAATTCGAATATCAACGATATATAAAGGAGATTAGTCGAAGATCAACTATATGTGCAAAATGCGAAGATTAAGAGCAAAATACGCGCTAAGTGGATCAACGCCATTTATGGGATATTATTGTTCAAAGACCGAGTATAGATACGGCGAATTGTTCAAAGCCGTACAATTGATACAATACATAATTCGAAGAACAACGATATATGCAGTGAAGCATCCGAGATCAACGATATATACAGAGCAAGATACAAAGATCAAAGATATATATACAGGGCATGTTACGTAGATCAATTATAGATACAGTACTTTATTCAAAAATATGCAATAAATACAAAGCATTATTCGATCAACGATTTGTACAGGGGATTAGGCGAAGACTAACGCTGCATGCAGGGCGTTATTCGTTGATGTTCAAAAATCAACACGAAATCACATCATACCCAACATGTTGACAAACTCTAATAAAAACCATCCAGTTGTTCAAATACATTCAATTCCAAATTATTCAGTATTTACAGCTTTACTACCAATATTCCTACATTTCTAAACACATTAATAGAAGTCCTAGTGAAGAAGAGAGAAAGGATTTTTTTGGTATTTTTTCTCTTTTTTGTCACTACCGAAGCGTCACATCAAAACTTTTAAAAATTATAACATAAGCATCCCACGAGCAACGTGCGATGCGAACAAAAAAAATCTTAAAAATATTCATATGAAAAATAAGTAATTTAAAACGTTTCACGAAAATAACAATAATATATAGGATCTTATAAGAGTCCAAAAATAATTATTTAGTCCCCGACCAATCTTATCTAAAATCTTATAACGAAGCATTTCTTTGAGTCCTGTCCTTGTAAGATAACATCTTACTGCCTTAAATATAACTTAACATATAAAATAATAACTGAACATTAATTTTCTTCAAACGAAAATATCAATTAAAAAATCTAAACCTAAAATTTTCTTAATATGTTAATCATAAAACTTTTTGGAATTCCTATTCTAAAAATAAAAATAATTATAAAGAAACCATATAAAACTAGGAAAATGTTTTAGAACGATCTTTCAGTTCAGGCATAATAAATTTGCAACAAGCGAATTCTTGTATCATAGTGAACTTTGGATTTGATTCGTTCGGAAAAGGATCTGAACTAGTTACATTTGAAAATTAAGATAGGACTACGAGAGTTTATTAAATTGATATTTTATCCAGGACGATGTTATAATTTTTGAATTATACGGTGCTCGAAGAATTTTGACGTTGTATATTCCGTAGGACAGTTGGATTCTTGGTGGTGTCTTGACGCATTCTTGAAATTTTCTTGAAACAGTCCAGCATAACACACAACTTCTACTCTAACTACTAGGCGAACATATTATGCCTGAAGCAGCAAAGTGTTACCTCCTCGGACAGCGGTGTCGACGGGAGACTGTTCAGAATATGATGTCCTCCTGCTTCACCACGCCGATCTCCTGCATCATCACATCCAAACTCTCCGGCATACGGCCCTGGTCCAGCTCCAAATTCCATTTGTAAAACTGTAATTAAATCAATGACTGTTTCATCGATTATTTTTTCTGTGTCTGCTATAAATTTATTGATAATCAAATATGAAATGAAGAATTAATGGTTAATTGTAATATTCACATGATTTGTGAATACAAAAATGTAACAAGTCATATTGTTTGCGTCAAAACCTTGACAGTATCAGCAAAACAAAGGCATAACGAACGTCATGGGCTGCGATCGAATGAGATTGACGCATAACTGATTAGAACTATTTTCCCCTAACAAGCAGCAAACACAATTAGAACAGTTTACAGACAATTCTAAAACTAAACTTTCTACTACAAATTCTCAGAAACACGTAAATTCTATTGAAGATTGCATGAAGATGTAAACTTATGCATAATTCGGTGTTCTATGATGTTACGAAACCACTACTGCACTGCGCCTAGTAAGTTCCCACGCAGCTACCATACCAGACGAGTGGACCACGCTTATTCTTAGACAATAAATAATTATAAGAGAAATATGTTCTTACCTTATCCAATTCCTTCCTCAAGGACAACACGGCGCGCTCACGGTCCGCGACCAGCTCCTCCAAATATTGGTATCGGAGCTTCTTCCTCGCGCGGCATTCGCGCGCCGACTGCCTACTCCGCTCTGGAAACGACCTCTCAAATCACACTTCCATACACAAACAATTTCGTCTCCTATCAAATACCTCCTACCCGCGAAAAATACTTTTTGAATTCCATTTCTAAACTACGTAATTGTTTAAAATCTACAGCTGATAAAATCACTTTGAAATCGTTTATACATAATATATTAATCGTAAAGTTTTCACCTGAGATCGCTGTTGCTGATTTTCAAATTTTGTGAAATATAATTTCTGTAGAAACACAGTAAAGTTCTGCTTTCAAATGCTTTATTTTAGGTAGATTGGCATTATTTCCTTTTACGATTTACAGTTAGAGGTCTGTGGGTCCCCCTTTTCATGTTCCTAACCAGTGAGCAGTCGGAATGGTTGTTAATGATATCTCTAATATAGCTCTTATTAATGTTGACCGTCAGCCTAATTTGTCTTGTTTTTCCGTGTTCAGTGGATTTACAACGACAGAACGTGACGCTTCAACCTCACGTGTTATCTTTTCACAATAAGTAAGAGACTCTAACGCTCGGAATATCAAAATGTGTCTGTCATCAACATTGTAATCCAGTAAGTGTTGTAATGCTGGTATTTCTAAGGTCAAACCCTGCCAAAAGCTCACCCAGCTTCGCCTTCATATCCTGTTTGTCGAGCTGCGCCTTCCTACCAGGCCGCCGCCCGCGCTTGCCGCTCTCGCGCCGCTCTCCGCCCTCCGCGCCGGACGCCCCCGTCGAACCGTACACTCCGCCACCCAGGGACTCCTGTGCGCAAGGAAACAGGACATATAAACAAAAAAAAAATTATATCATATCATAGGCTGGCGTTTGGCCGCAATCCCGCCTGATGGAGAGCGCAGATGAGTCCGAAAATGTAGCACGCGTGACTAGTAAAAGCTTATTTACCCTTGCCGTGAAGAGTCCTAAGTTATATCTGTCCTGAAATACGACCACTGGCAGAGTGTTACAATCTCCTCCTCACACCACACTCCTTAGCCGTCAAGTTAAGAAATGTGGAACAAAATCGTTTAGTTTTTACTATCTGCTGTCGTCAAGCTAAGAAATGTGGAACAAAATCGTTTAGTTTTTGCTATTTGCTGTAAATATTATTTATTAGAGCTATAAGAGTATTTGACGCTTATGAAACTAATAATAATATTGTACATAATAACTACGTCCACTTTCATGCAACACCCTTCTGACGTTCATTAGTGTAACAATTAATTAGTTAATAGTTCTAAATACAGCTGGTCGGATCGCGATTGAGGTGACGGCGAGGGCTGCCAAATTTTCCCAAACGACCTCAGTCACGTCGGATGACAATTAACAGAGTTAATATACTTTTGAATTTTGTTCTTCTCTATTTAAGAGAGTTGAAATCACAAAATATATAACTTGCGATCACGTTGTCAAAGTACGACCTTACATAGGTATGAATTATTGGTATTACGCATCACTCCCGGTTTAGCCTTTGAAATATTCCGTATTTTTACATTTTTAAAAAAAACTTACAGAAATCATTATTTCACGACGTTATTATATTACGATAAAAAAGTTAATAGAAATCTCGACAAAAAGAAACTTTTTACGTCATCCAATAGAAGCAGCATAATTTTTGCTGTAATGATTGCGTCGAAGTGAATCAAGAATCCAGAAGGCAATGACATGTAGAATCAAACGGCGAAGACCATTTGTCATCAACTGCAAACCGTCTTATTGTCACGTGACGATTAATCAAATGCAAAGATGTAAAGCTTATTGCACACTGTATGACTGGAACGTCGACCCGACTTAAAGTTGCTTCACAACAACCGAACCGAACTCAGGTCGAAATAAGCGTTCTTTATCTATCTTACTCATTCTGCACATCAGATTAAAGGTTAAAAAAATTTGATGTCGAAAAACAAATTCATGCCAACAAGTAAGATAATGTTAAACGCTATACAAATAACAAAATATACAACATCTGCTTCCTTCAATCTTTGTACATATAAGGTTAATGCGATGCGATGCGATAATGCGAGGCTAGCTGTTATTACCTGTACCATAATAACAACTTACGCCCTAAATAACAACAATTTAGTGTGATGTTGAAATGGCCCTAAATGGCATGGCAATAAAATATGAGCTTTATGAGATCGTAAACGCAAAACTCAAAGCATACAATAAGAGACGATGTAGGTGTCAACGTTCTATTAACGGCAATATTACTCAATGTGTTAATATGACATTGTCCATGGATATCTCGTTGACATTCGTCGCATTGATATGCAGCTGTCTTCAATCAATATTCAATCTTATATTCATACTATTAAAGTTCAAATATATCGACTTGATATAATAAAACAATTATGTGCGGGATTGGAAAAATTGAAGCAGATGACATCAATCAATTTATTCACCTACACATCTCAAAACAAAATAAGACTGCGTCGATCAGTTAAAGCCAATTTTTGTAAAACTTAATTCCCAGCCCTAAATCATAAGAATACATCAATTATTAGATTTTTTCAAAACAGGAATAGGAAGATCGATGAATTCAATACAACTGCATTAAATAATAGGTAGTTACATTTTTTACTCCAGAAACATCTTTTGTGACGATGATAATGATGACAATGATAAAAGATCTTTCCCAAAACAAAGAATTTAATTCCACGCAATTAAGAAAGGTTCACTATGAGCTGTCTATAATACGTATACAAATATGTCATTCCAAGAAGCAAATCAAGTAACGAGTTGCACGAACAAGTACACAATCGCAATACACATCTCAAGTTGAACAAGCAAAAGTCGCTCATTCATCAGTAACTTGACAACGGCGGCTTAGTACTTGAGCTGATACGCAAATGTAAGCTTTATATTTATGAGGATAGGTATGCGGTTATCTTCTACGGCATGAAGAAGAACAATAACCTTTTTGTTACGTACTGCGTATTTGCTGCCATTTGAAACTCAATCACATGTTACGTTAGTTGTCGCCACAAAACTTTACCTAAAGTTAAAAATATGTCCTTTTATAAGTACGCCAGAAACTGCGACGCACTTCCAAAATCGCCATGTCTTTTTTATTGTACCTCATTAAAATACGAGTACCCTTTTCATAAAAAAATGGATGCGCTGATCGGTTTGATAAGTTTATTTGAACGTAACTAGAGTGATTCAGAAACGTTTTTCGTAAGGTCAGTTATCAAGATCATTGTACGTTTGCCTACGAGTACTTTAAATTTATATATAGATCTAAACATTTACTACGATGTATTTTTAAACGTCGCACTAAAATTTGATGACATCATTACTTCATATCGCCGGACTGCAGATGCGTAGGCGCAGGTAGCACG
>DWDU01000650.1:0-17637 GCA_018245575.1 Jemadia suekentonmiller | reverse complement strand
TGCCCGACCCGGGAATCGAACCCAGGACCTCCCGATCGGCAGTCGCACTTGCAACCAACACGACCAACGAGGCAATGAATAGAGAAGAATTATTTTATAAAAAGCTAAGACTCAGTACTGGTGCTATAATATTTATTATTGTAAAAGCAGAAAATATTTGAAACAGTTAAGCGAAAGAAACAATATAGAAAAAGCTAAATGATAAAGTCGAAAGAGAAAATGGTATCAAAGTATCGGAATCTTAAATCTAATATCACCATCGTCTTGTCATCCCTTTTCTCCTTACCCACAAAATCTCCTGTGGTTGTTGTTCTCCTAATAGTAGCCTAATGGGACCGATTAGATCCGTGCATAAATCGGGTTTCAGAATAGAACGATTAATCTTGCGCGTACCGGCTTATACGTGTTCCGTCCATGGAGTATCGAAGCCCATCTCGGCTGGTTGTTTTGGTATGCTATTGCTAGTTGTAATTTATTTTGCGGCCTCAGTACTGTTATCTTTTAAGGATCTAATATTAACCTTATTTCTTGGTATTTATTACGTGATTAATAAATTTCTTAAAGGTCTCGCTGTCCCTGCGACTTATTGTGATCGTAATGCATCATATAGCATTAAATTTCCAATAATAATAATTTACAATTAACAGTGTTAAATAAAAACAGAGTACTTGAGTATATAATACATATATTTCACATAATCTACTTTGTCACTAGGGCAGAGCATGATCATTTTTGTCTTCTTTTGTGGGGTACCTAGATTCTGCTAGAAAGTATTTTTTGTTTTTGAAAATTAATGTGTTATTTTAGAAAAATAAATTTAAGTAGCTAACTTAATCTTAAAAGTGTATCATGTCTTCAAAAACAATTCCGTCGATAGATAAAAAATGCAATTGGATTTGACTATATTTCCTCAGTTCATTAAATGACTGCCGACATTACCGAAGAGCCACCTAAAGTACGGTAACCTGGAGTAATCAAACAAGTAATATAACTGAGAAAGTTGTTTCACGAAATGGTTGAATTGAAAAATGAGGTTGAAATGTTGAAATGACGAGATAAAGTTGTCAGCGGTTAAAGTCTAAATCTTATGAATAATTATATGTTGTGCAATTAATTAATAATAATATACTAAAAGTAATAAATGCTCTACTAATGAGATGGTTTAACAAGATGGCTAACAGTTTTTAGTTAATGGCGCTAATGGTCATAGGAAGTAGAACGAGAACGAAATGCTGAAGTAACATACACTAATGAAGGTCATAATGAAAAATTATATAAAATTAATCTTTTGTTCAAGAGCGCGTTGTTACATTAGTCGCGTGATTGTTGACAATTGACCATAGATTAAAAATATCTGTCAATTTTAAAAACCTTGGCTGTTATGACTGATCGGAACAAACATAGTAATTTGTTAGAGGCACTGTTTCATTAATGCAGAAAATGACTGTCCCATTACCGTATCCATTAATAGTAAGGCCATTGCGACCAGTCTGGTACCGATAGGTGCCATTATGTATTTTATATAGAGTGGTCGTGTAATTTGAAGTCCTCGATTATGTGTTATTAGAACGACTTGCAAAGCGTGAATTGTATAATTAATATAAGATAACATAATCGATCTTACACTACTTTGGATAAGTACCTACATACATAACATAAAGACAAACTATCAATTTAATATCTTAAAAATTCGAACCTCATAAAATGAGTACTTTTATTCGAACGTAATTTAAAACACCTGGAATTTTAGCTTATTATCTAAATAAACGTAACATCGCGCTTGTAATCCCCGAAGAGGTAGGCAGAGAAATGTAGTACCTACACTCCCACATTTCACCAGTTACATTTACGTCCCAATATGAAATAGGTGGTGAGCCTATTGCCATACACGGGGCACATTTCCAGACCCCGAGCCACTACTAGAAAATCTAAACTAGAAAAATTTTCTAAATAAATAGGTACGTAAAAACAAAGATAATAACAAATTTACCTTTTATTCGAATTAAACATTGAAATAGAAACATCGACAAAGAATTAGTCTGGTTACGTCCGAAATGACATGTGGATTTAAGCAAATCAGTATTATAATTCCAAACGTGTTTATTTCATTTTTTACATCCTCATCCGACAGCCGAAGACTGAAGTTCGGACAGCTTTATAAGAAGTAATCAATATAAAATATACAGATGGATGTTTCTTTTAGCAAACAAAAAATATTTGAATTGACATAATATACGAAAAGGGCAATTTATTATAAGCTTAATACATACTATTCAAAGGTTGTTCAAAGACAAAACAATAGTTCAATTATACATTAATAACATTTTAAACTGATGATGAGTATAGAGAAATTTTAAAAACAATCGCTCATATGGAACTTCTGTAGAAGTTAATAATTGTCAATACATGTACTGGTTCACAGCTAGTTCCGTAAAAATGTAAGTCGCACCGTAATTCAAGGCGCCACGAGTTTTAAAATTCTGATTGCTTGAAGAAAAACCAGTCCTACAACTTGTCAAAATACTTTCGCGCGATAGTCGTATTAACGGAGTCAAAATGTATGAAGAAAAAGTTTAAGCGGTTTATAAATTGGTATTAAATGATTGAAGTATCATAAGTTGTGCTCAAACAAGAAAAACATTTGAGAAGATACCAGAACATTAAAAGGTTATTGATGGTGATGTTTCGAATGTTGTTCGTTTTTCATCGTAAATGCGGTAGAAATTTAAACGAAACGTTATATTTAGTTAACACTAGCCATAATAAACTGTAAAAGTTAAATTATGTTCGGAGGAATAAGTTGCTACAGGACACGTCAATGTTAGTTATCGTATAGTTTTTAATTTAAAAAAAAATTGTAAGCTAGAAAAATAAAGCGCGTTGAAAAAAGAAGACGTTTGAAGAACTTTGAAAAGAAAGCATGGTATAACGTATTCAAACGTATATAATTTTATCACTCATCAAAGTAAACAACACAGTGTTACATGTGCTTAAAAATTTTATTGCCATCAGCGAGTACTAATAATATACGTTCTGATGTTCTTAAGACGCGTCTTGTTTCTTAAAGAGTTATAAATCTTAATTTATTAATATTAATTCGGCGCCCCACGACATACAGTTTCCTTCATACAAGAACCGCGGGAAGTCTGTACGAGACACCATAAAAGTACGGTCAGCTCAGCTAAGACGGTTAAGATTCTAATAAAAGTTTTTGGGACGTAATTGAATAAGGTTTTAATGCTTGTATATAAAGGCCACATGGGGCAAAATTGTTGTGAAGATTAAAGTTTATGACTAGTTATCGTAAAGTTATTGAAATGTGTGGTTTAATTCTAACGATTTGAGTGTAAATAGTTGTTTTTATTTTCCTTTATGTAAGCTAAAATACTCACCATAAATATCCGTTTAATACAACTTTACTAATATATATAGTAAATCTATATTATGGAACATAAAAGCAATATATCAATCGCTTTTTTAACGCCAAGAACAGTGTTAGATATCATTTCCATTCATTGGTACCTACAGTGAAATTATTGAACGACAGTTATCAAAACATATATAGTTTTATATATTCTAAGTCTAAGTCATAGTCCAAATATGTATGTTTAAATCTATAATATTGTTTGTCTATATCTCTCTTATATTGTTGGTCAGAGGCAGTGACTCACACGTGTGAAAAGTTAAAAACAAAATATATTTATAAATAATTTTATGCGTCATAGTTATAATCTGTGGAGTTCGCCAACCGCATTCCGTGCGTAACATCGTCGATTCCCATCGCACCCTTTAAAAAATATCGTCAAGTGCTCAACATCTGGCAGCAGCCGTCCCGTGTGTTGCTGCCATGTGTGCGATATGAGCCATTTTACGACATTACATATAAAAATTTATTCATTCTATTCATTTGATCATAAATGGACGGGCTGATCCACTTGAGCATCGGCGATCTGACTATTTGCTATGTTGAACTTGCAATTTATTTAAATATCCTACTAATATTACTAATCCTACAAAAGCTCGAAACACTAATGTATCTCAA
The DNA here is from genome assembly GCA_018245575.1 of Jemadia suekentonmiller. Taxonomy (NCBI): domain Eukaryota; kingdom Metazoa; phylum Arthropoda; class Insecta; order Lepidoptera; family Hesperiidae; genus Jemadia; species Jemadia suekentonmiller. The sequence continues at coordinate 13,595 of DWDU01000650.1, read as the reverse complement.
TTCCCATTGAATAAAATAGGGAGGATAATAATCGAAAGGACATTTTTAATACAACTGAAAAGTAACTAATAAGCATATTATTGAATATTTTGCAACAAAAACAAAAATTTGGGACAAGGGCAATAAATTTAAATTCTATTAAACTTCCAGTACCATCAGAAGCACAAGCTACAAACCAAAAATTCCCATACAATTGTTAAGTCAAACACGGTGCATATATTAACAGGCCCGTTAATTAATATTCCGTGTAAGGCATGTTACTTGTTGATATAAATTGACTAAGTTTAATTTAATGTTTATTTAGTGAGATGAAAAACTATGAATTAAATATGAGCAGATCAAGGGTTTTATTTCTTATGTAAGCTCTTACATAGAAATCGTATCTTTAATGGTTATCTCTCAAAGTTCATATAATAAATGATAAAAAGATTTATAATACTGAAACCTGAAACGTAAGACCAGAGGCGGATTTCTGATCCTATTATATAACAGAGGAAAAGCAAAACTAGATCGGGTAATGTTGATATCCGTAGTCCTAAAAGAATAAACTGCACGGTCGTTTATAAATCCACAGTGAGAGTTATTGAATGATATAGTGATGTAACCATGGCACTCGCAGATAATCCTCATAATATTTAGGAGCCATTTGTTGCATGTTACATTTCATGCGAACAAAAAAAGCGAACAAAAGTAACAAAAAATCGAACGCGATCGAACTTAGAAAAAAACCTTCGGATAGACAACACGTGGCCGAAACGTTCAAGAGACTGAGCGTGTTACAAAAGGCCACCTCCGCTTACAAAATATATTGACGAATATCAAATCTTATTAGTTACGTAACAAGGTCCAAATTGCGTTATCGATAAAGTAACATACCAAAACACAGGATGTAGTATCAATTTACTTGTAAATATCACCCAATGATAAACGAATCTTACGAAACTTGTCAAGAGGAAATGCAAACTGGCGGTTGTCATAAAACAATATGAGACGAAGTACAGTTCATCAAAAGAGGTTCTCGTATATTGTCTGGTTTCGGACGTCAGTACCTTGATTGACCATGATAAACTCTTTCTGGTTTTGAATTATGTTTCCGATAGAATATTGGTAAGTATCCATATGTAAGCAAGCTTTAGTAAGAAGCTATTAGTTGATTTGTTTTGATATTTTCCATACGTTACGTTAAATAATTTTAAAACTAGGGACATCAAAATCGATATAGGCACGGTCAATGCAAACTTGTCTAACCGAAAGATATGCGACGTGCGACAGAGATGGTAGATAGAATACCGTAGTTAGAGCGAGAAGTGTACAATTGTACGTTAGTTGCAGCTGTCGCACACGTCACAAGGGGTCTATGGAGTAAATGGACCCGCTCAACCGTGAGTTCGACAATAAACATTTGTAGTATAAACCAATGTTATACTTTTATAATTAAACTTGTAGTAGTAACTCTAAGTATTAATATTAACATTAAAGTATTATTCTGCACAAAATCCACTAAATATTTAATAAACCACTTAAAAGTAAATTATCAATAAAATTTTGAAATTATCCGTACAATAATTGCTACTGATTAAAAGACTTTGAGAACTACCTTGGAGCTAAACTTTTTAATGTTAAGAAATCTAATTGTGTGCATCTAATTAATGATTTTCCATAAAAGGCTGTGTGTTGTACTATTTCAAAGCTATTGTTCTATTTCACATAATGCTCAGCTCCAAATACAATGCAGGTAACACCCGCACACGGACTGCTGAACGTGGCTTGACAATCATACCGATAGTTGACAGGACGGTCTTTATATGATTATATTATTTAGCTTCAAAATTACTTCTTTTCCAAGTCGAATATTTAATTTTAAAAAATCGATCAACTTATCTAAAGTATTTATAAAACATTAACATGGCAGAAAATTTTAAAAGATTACTGTAGTTTTAGTAAAGTTATTTTCATAAATCATTTAAATTTAACAAGTTACCGACGTCGTGAAGAACATTCCGTAAACTTCCCATACCTACTTGCAGTAATGTGACTATAGACGGTTGGAGGCTTTGCACTAGAAAGCTAAAAGCAAGCATGCAAACAATTAGATGTTTGTTCGGTTCCTTCGTGCGCCATCCACAGATAAGGTAGCCCCATAAATAAGCTCTAATTACTTCCTTTGTTCGTTTCTGCTTAGGCATTCTTAAGCCTGCCTGCATTTTATCGAAACTGTCTAGGGAGGGCTTTCCTACGTGCCTAGTTCCTGCAGGAATAGGATTAAAATATATGGTGACATACCTGGACATACATTTTTCCTCCGCGATGACACTTTTTCATCACATAAAAAGAAAACAAAACAAAAGCGACAATAAACGAAATTGCCATTAAACTTCCTCCGTTATACTGTGTGAATTCACACATAAATAACCCAAGATCTCACACAGAACCTTCGGTAAAATATTCAATGTCGGATAATAAAGCACCAATTTCATGGTGTTTGGAACCGGCCGCGGTATTATTATTACCGCCGATGGATCATGCTCACCCACAATGGCGTCCATCATCTAGAATGGACTCGTTGAAAGCCGCTAATAGTTGCCCCAAGATTGGAGATCGAGCGGGTTTGATGACTTGTGTCATCAATATTTCAAGCCATATTAAACATTTTCAATAGAAGGTATTGATTGCTATCTATAACTTTGCAAAATAGTCTTTGATATAATAATAGCAATTTTTGATAATTGGTCGTCTACGTTCATGGTTAATATTAGATATGTTCATAAATTTTATCAAGTGAATAAACGATGTTGATGTGAATAAACGAAGTCCAAATAAACGATGAGTACAGAAGAGCACAATAGTTCCAAGTTGTGGTCATTTTGATTCGTCATGAAACCATAGATGCTGAGACGACGTCCAAATTACCTTATAATTGTCGGATGGTCGTACTCGCGAACGTTGCAATAACATTGGAATAAGAGAATCGAAGTTACAATCGACCGTGAACTTTCATTGTTGATACGCTTGTGATACCGTTATAAGGTATGAATCATACATACGAGTACATGTTTCATTACAACGTATGTTTATGTATGAGAAACATAAACCAAATGTTTTCTCATCTCTCATAACGTTTTAATGTAATCATGAAGAATTTTTAGTCCCTCGATAGCAATATGTGCCCTAATCTTTTAATAATCCAACATTTCAGTTTTAACGAGTACTATTACTTGAACAAGATATAAAAATTCCTCAGCCATTTCGATGATAAATATGTAATAACTTTCAGTGTATAGTCAAAAGAATAGATCCTTTTGTAAATCAACTAATTAATCACGAAATTCGAAATGAAGCACAAATCGGATTATTAGAACCAGTGGCTAATAAACGCGGTGCCGCCAACGGAATACATGCTAACGAACAGCTTGCATTGTTATCAGACATCAGAGATTCCACTCTTATCTATAGGAAATTAAGTCTAAATTGTTTTACACGAGCTGTATATACATATGGTGATATGTTCAAAGTTTTGTATCGTCCACCTTTACCTTTCCGGGGATAATCTGTGTTGTACATCGGCACTATTGTGATACGTCTGTTATGATATCCATGGTATTTTTAAGTTTATTGAACTCGAATAGAACTATTGATTTGAAATTGTTAGATTACAAACATTCTGTTTTAGTTGAGCTCTTATATTCACAAGAATGTCCTGTTGTAATCAGTACAGCTACTTTATATGCATTATCGAATTTAAATTTCAAATGATGCCAAATTATGGAATTGAATTTAGAACTCCGCGGAGCAACGAACTTAGATTCGATTGGCGGTTTAAAGTAATTATTATTAAAAAACGCAAATTGAATAAACGAGTGAATCGAATGATCGAATTACAAAAGTAAATCTTTGTTATGCCGAAAGATTGTTCTTTTAAAAGTTTTATAGAGTATTTAATATTTTCGTTATTTCTTAAGTACGGTTTTTAAAAGAAGCTTATTAAATTATGCTATGGTGGGGCCTAATAAGGAATAAATACGGAAAGCAATAACATTTTTGCCTTCTGTCAAACAATCACTAAAGCCACAAGAGTGAAGAAGCCATTACCACAGACGTCTTCAGGTTTCTTTCAATAAACACTCATTAGGAACCAGTTTTGTGATGTATTTGAACCATCAACAGCAAATGTGGGGAAAATGGAAAGCCTACCGTGAAACTCTGTACGCTATCTTAATTATACTACTGGCCACTCAAGTTATGGTAATGATGTGTGAGTTATGAAGACTACAACGCGGTAAAATCGAGAAGATGCCGGCAACTTGTTAGCTATGTGTTTGAGTAATTTATTTCAATGTACAAATTACGGATTGCTGATTCTGTTCATATATTATAATAACGATTCACACATGTGAGCCCACACTCAAACTTCATATGAAATAGGCGCTATAGATACACATGGTGCCAAATAATGAACTGTCGAATCATAATATCAATCAATACATTCAAGTGATGGTAACGTTGAATATGCTAATCAACACCAGATTGACGACAGAACAAATGAATTTTAACTCCATACTCGTACAAACTTTTTGTTTTAAATGTCCATGAACTTGATATCAGCTACACTTGTACCACTTTCATAAACGAACTCCACAATGCTTTTCGTGTGACATAAAAGCTATTCCATTTCAGGATATAGTTGTAGATCTAATCAAATATTAACATAAAGAGTTAAGCGATCGCGCGATATTACAATGCAGATTCATTGACCGTTTGAAGGTCTTTCGGGATTTTTACAACAATCGCCCAAAAATACTCACACACATTTCATATATTCATTCGTATATCAGATCACTACGATGCGAAATTTATTTATAATTTCACCCACACTTATATGTTAACAGAAAATAAAAGGCATCGAACCTTTATCCCTTTCATGCAGAAAATTGTGCACCTTTTATGGCACGATCGATTCAAAACTGCTGGTTATGTCATGAACGGGGGATATTTAATTTCATTCAATAGTCATGTCCAATTTTCCGTTAAGGGCCACGGCTGCGGCCGTTGACCTAAGGGTTAAAATCGCATGGAAATTGTCTTAATATTCCATATACGTCGGAGATAATAAGACGAGATTCACGTTCTGCCCTAATACATGTAATATAGACCTAGTATAGCTGCCACCCGCCTTAGATGCATGTGGTCTTGACATAGCACTACCTACTTTCAATATAATAAAAAATATATTCATAAAAAAAATTACAGTTATTTTCTTTGTTCTCTTTGCAATACTCCTCTGGGTAGGTAACTGGTTGAAATGCATTGCAAACTACAATTTCAGAGAGTCTATAAACTTAAAATTGATTGAAAATAAATATATACAAATTGGTAGAAGTCAAACTTCCTGAAATACTAATCCGATATTGGCATCAAATAGACAAAGCCAAAGGGCCGTAGCATCATATTGTTTTCATCAATGATGTTCGCACGCATTGTCGATCCTAAACAGGGATTCCTGTTTTACGGGATATGTTGTTATCCCGAGTTATTGGAATAACTGGAAACGTTATTCGACATCATAGCAACTGAACACGATAGCCATTATGCCGTGTATAGCATCAGTTTTGCTCACGTTGCCTTATTTTGTACGGTGCTGTAGAACTGTATTGTATTGAAATTAATTTTGAATTTGTTTTACTAAACCTACATTTAAATACGAATAATACATGTATTTCATTACAAATCATTGCAATCAGAAATTTTTTCTATTGTTTTTGACATTAATGAGGATTTTCTGGTTTTTCTGTTCTTCTAATACAATCACCGAGAGCTTTGAGCGCATCTATATCAATTTTAATAATAACAGACATCGCGTGACCTATCACAGTGAAAGCAGCCTTTAAATTGTAATTTCAAAACCCTTTATGATGAAATACGAGCTGAGCCACAATCATACATTATGGAAACGGAATATTAAAAAATTCAAAATGTCCTAATGTAATTTGTTAACAGCGTGCTAGTCTTCTGAAGAGCTTATGGATTTTTTTAAAGTCCGGTTCATACATGAAGAAAGATAATCGTATAATTTAACAGATATCGACCGTTTCTGCTAACGGTTCTCAAATGTCATGATGGCCATGACAACAATTCTTCGAGAACTATCCATTTAAACTAATATGAATAAAAAATATCTTAAAAGAGACATCCTGTTTCTTCCATATCATCAGACATTCTGACAAAGATAACTTGTGAATAAAAAAAACAACTCTTTCAAAATCCTGTTCACGTTTAATTTTTCCGTTTACGAAGTTAATTTATACATTTCAATATTAATTGCAAATACATTTTAACACGACTTTTTTGATATTAATCACGTAAGTATACTAGTTATTCCCACGATTCAGATTAATACCTGTTTTTAATTATGACGACCAAATTAAGTGTTATAATGTGACCTATTTCTCTTATATCTTCCTTGTTACTCTACTGGTCATGCCACTTCATACAAAGTAAACATTTATTTAATGGTGGCCCAACTTACCGATGATCTTAAAAAGGCTGGTCGGAGCGGCTGGATGAGACATGCGGGGGTTTGATCGTTGTGGCAATGTTGAGAAACTCCATATTCGTAAATAGAACGGTAAGGGTTGATGTGAAGATGATGACGATGGGGTACCAGCTTCACTCTCATATAGAAAATAACGATACCTGAGCTAAACCGGTACATAATGCTATCATATCAAATACTCAGGAAATGCTTGGCGGAAAAAACGAAAACCATAGATGCTTTTCGCATGTTTATCGTTAAAAAACTCAACTTGAAATGTTTTGCGATTAAAGACATGGTAAAGTAACATACATACATGTATAGGTACTAATCACGCAGTGATCTTTAAAAGCTATTTTTACACTATATGTAAGGAAGATTCATACAGATAGTCTGTCTATTATGTATATAAAGTTTTCATGTCAAGAACACGTAAATCATTTTGTTGAAATTTTGTATTGAATAATTTCAACGTTAGTGAAATATATAGATGACTACGAAAGTACATGTATTGGTATTAAGTCCCATGGACTACTGGGAGACCAAAGACACAAACCAGATGGGTAATGTGAAGAATAACACAGACATAATAGCCGATCCGCAGTCCTAGACGTAAGTGAACAGACATTGCACTTTCCAGATTAAAAAGATAAAATTTGACCACAGACCATCGGAATAAATCATAGAGCATGGCCGAGGTGAATCACGGTTCCGAGAAAGCGGAAACAACCGAATTCCCGCCGTTTTTTGTATTATAACCCGGCGAATTAGAAGAGACACGGACGCCATGACGGCTACAGTTTGAAACAACGCGACTTAAAGCTTTGAAGCAATAAATTTTGTATTTTAGTCCGCAATATTTGTATAATTTGAATAAATGTACGATCTGAACACGATTTATATCTATAACCACATGTCTAGCGCTAATAGTAGCAATATGAACAACCCTAGAAGAGGCAGTCTGAAATACAAACGCTATACGGCGCGAGCCACAGACGCTGGTAGCGATACTCTGATACAGCCGACGAAGTTAGCGAGTTATGCGGGCGCCATGATGTTGGTCGTGTGTCGGCCGTTTTTTGAACCGGACGGTTAGCATCGCATCTGACACCTGCGCGGCGCACCCGGCAAATCTCGGAGGGTGCGCGCCCCGGGGGATTGAGCAGGTAAACGCCCTAGCAACTGTTCTTCTGAGATAAGTTTTGCGAGCAAGTTTCGGTAACGAACTTTTACCGGCAGGGCGAGCAGCGGTTATATAAACGTTATTTCGCATAATAATAATTAAAGTAATGGTTTTAAGAATTTCATTTCACATTGTGTAAGAGTACATTTTAGAAATAGTTTTAAGTATATAATACGTATATTTTATACATATTTAACAACGAAAAGAAAACCATTTTAAAAGAAATACATATGACAAATTTTGGGTATTTCTCTTGGTCTATTTGGTCACTTTAGTCACATTTTATTATATACTATAAACTTAATTCATACTTCATGGTTTGGTACAATAACCCAAACATATTATTATTACACGAAACTCGTCGTCTTGCAAGCGTTACGAAAACGGGTTACCCAACGTTCAAACGTAAGCTAAAAAGTTCACTTGGTATTTGTTTTAACCGCGTCAGATGATTACATTTAATTCCTGGATACGTAGGTACTATTGTAAAACGCAATCACAGTGTACAGTGTAAAAGAAAATTGTCTTCACATCTCACCTATTACACAACACGACAAGTACAGTCGCCTACATTCGATGAAAACAGTTGTATAATTTTATATTCTTCTTGAACCGTCTAAAATGAATGTCAGATACGTTTACTTTATGTTTACTTAAAACTACTATTTTATACGATTTTAATACAATTTACAATATATATACTTATGAGCCCTTTGTTGATTCAAGTCTTTGTCTTGCGACTTTATTTTTTTTGCATACATTTTAAATTAAAAATGAGTTTAAATAAATTATAAGCAGATTGTATTTACAACACCCGAAGTAAACTTTAAACTGTTATTGTACATATTTACGCGTGCGCTCGCGTTGGTTCCCGTCGAATTTTCCCAGCGCGAGTAGACATACAAAAAACCAAAGAATGAATCGCGGAGGCCATAATTGATATGATGGCGCTCGACATGACACTGCTTATGTAATTAGAAGCGAACGTCTAAAACACGGCAACCGTATTATGTGCTATGTTCATTAATAGACAGACGTAAATGTTCTCTTGGAATTCGTTTCGACCCTCTTTTGTTTCCACTTGGGAAATTAATTCATCAGCTCTTTTGGCAACTTACTGCATACAAATTAAAAGACGGACTAATGATAGAGAATTGTTTTTTTTTCCCGTAAATATCAGCTTTCTTATAAGAAACGAATATTGTTATAATATATGGCATAGAATTTGAAGAATTGAACAGTTTAGTTATTAAGCGAAAATTTAAACATAGGATAATTAATCACCAAAGCGTGATTTAATGCTCATAAATATAATGTCATATTATGTTATTTAATTATGATATATTAAAATAAACTATGATATAAATATGTTAAGCTATAATCGTAAATACATACAACATAGTTTTTGGTTAGTTAAAAGTATAATATCTACTTTTACATCGTCGACTACCTTAATTTCCTGATGGTAACTAATAAAAAAATTAATTCAAAGTCTTATTACATGACATGTAGTTTTATTGATGTATAAATATTTTTTTATAATTATTGTTATTGCTGCAAGGCGGTTACGTAAAAACCGACTCGGCATCCTGGATATGATTGTTGCTAAACCTTACCGCTTCCATCTTGGGGTCGAAATAGGTACATAGATAAAAATAACGATAATAATAATAATAATAGTCATCAATAATTATAAATTATTATGATACTAAACAAACAATAATAAATATCTATAGAAGTACTAACGTCTCTAAGAATATTTTATTTACTTATTCATTTTAATTTTCCATTGACTACATATAAAATTCTTTGCAAGCGAAAAATATTAATATCCGTATATATTACCGTGATTTTTTTGTTGCATGATTTTTATTATTATACAACAGATTTTTTACTCGAGCCGCTGATGAAGCAATGACTCATGCTTGAATCGGACATTCCGTCAGCTTGCAAAATGTAATGTAACACAAAACATTTTAATGCGCGCAAATTTAACCGAACGCAATGTTTATTTAACGTGTGACCAATATTAAACTAAAACGAAAAACGCGATACACACGTAAATTCTTTTTAAATGGTTGGCACTGTGTATAAAATATCAGCAACAAATAAATAGAATACACACAAAAAAATAACCAGCTAAAAGAAATTAATATGGCATAAGAATAGTAAAAGCTGAAAACCGATTCGATCAATGCATTTTTTAAACTGATAAATCACTAATTACTGCTAATTGTTGCTTTTATAAATATATCGATAGGTATCCATTTAGGAAACAACGTGCTTACTGCATCGGTACTGTGAATCGCCTACGTCTGCAGTACCACACCTCGAAAGAAATTCTCACGCGCTGTCTAACATCCCACCGGTGCAAGCTAAGCGTAGCCCTTCCAATCAATAGCCAATCTTACGTCCTCAGCGCACAGCCTCGCGAGCCGCCGCCGCGACACGAACGTACAAAGTGACCTTCTGGATCCGGTAGCTTTATAACGCTTAAGTAATTGCGAGGCGCGGTCGAGGGCCAGATGTCGGGATATGCGTACCATTTCATTAGCGTGCTGCTGTGTCAGAGAGATAATCCGTATAATTATAGATCGCACCATCTAGATTGTAAGTGATACGGGACCACGCATTAGCGTTGTACCAGCTCGGTGTCAGTCCTCGTTGATGCGGACTGTAATTGGGTCATGACGAACTGGTATCTAGTCAGTGGTAGAAATCTAACAGATCTTAATGGATTGGGTTAGCTTCTATCACAATAAATTCCATGAAAAATGTCTCGTGAGATACACATAAAAGCAAATTAGATTAAATTTCCAAAATACAACATTGAAAGGAAATTAACGGATATTTTAATGAATAAATAGATATGAGAATAACAAATAAAGACGTGAATAAACTGTGAGCAATCATTTATATGATAGGAATACTATGAAACTGTGTGACGTCTGATAGAATTGTGTCAGAATTGTATGATTCAGTTGAGACTTTCTCGCCGCAGCGTTACATATGACATACATTTTAATTAATTAATGTTTTATTCATGTTTTCATTAAAGATTCTAACGGTCATGTTAATATTAATCTTAAAATCAATCATCAGACCGATAACGATAATTTTATTATTAACATAAAATTGAAACACTTAACAGAAAAAGCAACACACAATTTGTTCATAACCGCACTCAAAACCATTTTATGGTAGGCACATCTCGAATTTGAGTGTATGTATTTTGCCCAAAAACAATTGTTTCCATCTACCTACCCGCCAAACCTACCTTACTGCAACTTAAAAGTATAAACTCCAATTTCGATCTTAATCTCACAAACTTAAAGTTCAAATTCCACCACATCGTGTATTGAATAGGTAGGTTTAAAACAATACCTTCAAACATAAAAGCATACACCGATTACAAATAAGATGAGGTGGAAACAATGTTTACGAGCTATTCACTTGTTCATCGTTCATGAATGAGTAGTAACGACGCACCTGTTGCCCCGGCACTGGATTTGAACAAGTTCCGGTTTACAATAAAAAACGACTTTTTGGACTTCGCCACTGAATGAAATTGTTTCTTCGCTTAATTCATGCACGAGTTTACAAAATTGTACATTTTGTAAACTCGATATTCCATAAATTTCCTTAACATCTCCTATACCTACTATATATTAAGCATTATTAATGATAAGTTCAACTACATTGTCAAGACATAAGGTGTAAGTATTTAGACAAGTTTTTGCTAGACATCAAGCCCACATATTTTGCCGCGCATCAACGGTCATACTTACTACCTACATCGTTTTTGTTACACCAGGATATCTCAGGATAATAGGTCCAATTTGAGCTCCATTTTAATATATATCATTTTTATCTTCTGTGATTCTCTAAAAGAATGGTGATTAGTCATGTCTTCTCAGAACAGATGAATCGAGATTAAAATATGCACATAGGAATTGGTAACATTGATGTCTCGCTTACCAATTTTACGTTATCGATTATCAAAAATGTAGATCCATCTATCAACCTTTAAAAGTTCACAGCTGGACGTACACCTGAAATCTACAACGTAGATAAATCGCACGATTTTCTAAATAGGCATAATTGATGTGGATATGAAAAGCTCACCATTGTTCGCTGACCAGGTCAGGGTCAGGATAAAGACGTATCAACCGCGTCCGGCGGAAGCGGTCCGATAGCGCAGCAAGTCTGAACAAGTCGCCGGAAGGCACTCGGAAGTCCTATCGTGTGAACCGCCGATATCAGTCTGTCATTATGTAGCAGTTCGTCGAAACTAGTTTTGTTTATAGCAGATTAAAAACACGAAACACTGCTTTTCAATCTTCCTGCGTCGCTCTCAGCTAGGAGCTGATTTACAAATTTTGTTACTTAACTAACATATAGACTAGACTACTCCACTCATTGGCAAGGGCGTTTATATAACGGTAGTTGTATATTTGCATTGAACTTGGATGGATTATTTGAAAATAGAATCATCAACAATAAGACCGTTATAAACAACATTAAGAACTACTTTGTATGAAAATAAATGTGATTGTAGACAAACGCGAGCCCTCTGCTATTAAAGAAAGAACACCAAACGTTTAGATCTATTAATGATATCTGAGCACATCTAATTTTACTAATTTTACATTTTTAATACGACCATAATTTACAAGCCACACAAGCATCACGTTACTGTGAGTGTGAGTCCAAGCGACGCAATTCAAATTATTTGTATATATTTATACTAGTCTCCATATTGTTCGATACCAATCCACATAGAGTTCATCGTGTGGGATAATTTCAATTTATAAAGGTGGTTTCACACCGACAAAAATATGTTCACAGGCAATACCATATACAGAGCGTAATCTATACTTCTGACATAACAACAGATCATGCACCACGACTGCGACCTCGCCACTCGCCACTCGCCATCGCACGTTCGAATCGATGTCATTACACTTTTTTTGTTATCCCCTGTTCTCGTTTTGTTCTATAAATCCGGCTCCTAATCGCGCCGCCGTGCGAAGGTCATATGCCCATGTAACATGTCACATGCTATTATTAAAGGTTTGGTTACCTTTTAAAGCAGACACGCATTTGTTACACTGATTCATAAATACGTCAATTTGAAAAATTGTGGCAATCATAGGTATATTGTATGTGGTAATTTTAAATAGAAGTTGTAAAATCGAGTACTGCAAGTAACCAAAGCTTGGTCGTCATTATTACTGAGACAACATAAAAAAAAAAAAAATTATACAGTCGTTGTATGTAATTTATACGGGTAGGTATTCATTTCAATAATCATTCTGGGCAAGATAGATCTAAGTATGATAAAATCAATATGCTAACTGTGACAAAAACTAAAAAGCAAAATTAGATCGCTCCCAGACGCCGCGGCTTGGTTGTGGGCGAATTATTTCATAATCCAATTACCCTGTCGTTGGTAACCCTATTGCACTTGTGACATGCAAATTGCTCCTGTGACACTGACAGTATAATTAGGTGCTGCTGAGACGTAGGTGTATCTACCTGCTTTAATGTGTGTCCTGCGTTATGACAAGGGCTGTCCCAACCTGACGGTTGATGATGACCGCTTGTGTATGCATACAATTCTTCCGTCTTTTCTTTTTAATAATAAAGCTATCTACCAAAGATTGCACTGCTATTGCCAGGGTATGTTTAGTGATCCTGTACCCAATCTTTATATTTATATTTTTATGTTTTTATCAGTGCTATTTTTCGATATACCCTAGTTATTGAGATTGAAATGGTTGATTAATTTAAATTAATTAAATCGTATTTGTTTGCAAATAAATATGACTTAATTAATTTATATCGGTGTATTGATGTAAAAATGAGGAAGGGCATGCTCTG